>JABUIW010000031.1:4782198-4841858 GCA_013363375.1 Menidia beryllina | reverse complement strand
TATATATATATATAACAATGGATAGATTAAATAGATTAATGAAATGTTAGTGAATGTTATTGAAGCAGAATCCCGTCAATCCCGTGTTTTTGCCAACAGCGCCTTCCTCTGGCGGTTATGCTTAACTACAGGAACAACCGCCAGAGAGGAAGTTACGGTTAGTTCTATTGCTACTAGCCGGCTAACTTGCTAAAAAGTAAACAAGTCTGTTAAATGAGGTGAGAACTGATCGCGGTTGAGAGGTCGCATTTCAGACATGAAGGAGGATAAAGAAAACACCCGACCAAATGAGAAAAGGGTGGAAATAAAGACCGAAGATGGAGACAAAACAGAAAAACCCAAGGAAAAGAAGGAGGCCATGACAAAGGTAAAACTTGCTAGCTTTGATGGCGAATGCTGCTACACACCGTCAATTACGTACTTGAATAGTGTTTATAGAAAATTACCCCACGTTTAGCCAAGTTTTGTTTTGTAAGATTTGACTTTAAATGCGTAATTTATTATTTTTTTTACCATGAAATTATCGCCAAAATTCGCGCCACTTTACAAACCCCAAAGTTCATATCGTACATTTCAAACGGATGCTTGTATCATTATTATTGTGCATGTGTTGTTATTTAAAATTGCTAACGATGACAGATCGTGATCAGACGATTACCACCTAATCTGACCAAGGAGGAGTTAGAGGAGCAGCTTCAGCCTCTCCCAGAGGTGGATTACTTGGAGTTTTTCTCTAACGACACCAGGTGAGTTTTTACATAAGAAGTCTCTGCATCTTTACATTCCATGCAGCCCATCTGAGATGAGTTTTTTTTTTGTCTTCTCAGCCTCTACCCTCACCTCTTTGCAAGGGCTTACATCAACTTCAAAAATCAAGACGATATAGTGCTCTTCAGAGATCGCTTTGATGGATATGTATTTATAGATAACAGAGGTAGGAAAGCCTTATTTTGAGAGCTGAATAAACAGATATGTAGCTTTTTTGTGCTCTGAAACATAATTGTTTTAATCCACATATTGTTTTGAAACAGGTCAGGAGTATCCAGCCGTTGTGGAGTTTGCACCCTTTCAGAAAACTGCCAAGAAGAAAATAAAAAAGAAAGATTTAAAGTGTGGAACCATCATAGAAGGTAAAGCCACTGAAGATGATGATACTGTGCTGTAATAGATCAGAGAACATGGGTCAGATTAGCATTACTGATCCAGAACTAAATGTTTTTCATTTATATTTTTTACTTCAGATATTATAGCTTTAAACTACTCCAAACTTTTCATTTTCTGCTAGATCCGGATTATAAAAAATTCCTTGAATTTTATAACGGAGATGAAGAGAAGTTCACATCCACGCCTGAAACCCTTTTAGAAGAGATCGAGGCGAGGACTAAGGAGCTTGTAGGTGTGTTAACAAAAACATCGGCGTATGTTTGTTTTCAGACAGACACAAAAGGAGGCATAATTCTTTTTTTTTTCTCATCAAGGTAAAAAAACGACTCCACTGCTGGACTTCCTAAAGAATAAACAGGTAAATGCTTTCTTTGGATGTGTGCTGTGTTGTGGTATGTGTTAGAGATTTACCTCACAGGTCCCATTTGATCCCGTTCAGAGACTGAAGGAGGAAAAGAGAGAGGAGAGGAGAAGGAGGGAGCTTGAGCGTAAGCGTCTGAGAGATGAGGAGCGACGTAAGTGGAGGGAGGATGAGAGGAAGAAACGCAAAGAGACGGAGAAGCTGAAGAGAATGGATAAGCCGCTGGAGAAAGACAAGGACCAATTTAAAGAAGAACCAAAAATTAAGGTTTGGGCTGTAAATAGAGATGTTTTTTCAGTACACCTGATGTCCAGTGTCTCGCTTTAACTTTGTTTGTCTTTTCAGCTCCTCAAAAAGCCAGACAGAAGCGACGATGGAGATTCTGAAAAGCCCTACAGCAGACCCAAGAAACCAGAGAGGCCAAATAAAGAGGACAGATCCGTAGGAAACGCTGAGCAGAGGAGGCGCCCGAACCTGGAGAGCAAGGAGGACCGCGGGAGGAAGTGAGTTCCCTCAGGTCTGTTTCCCCTCGCTTTGCCCGTTTTCGACAGAAGGGTGACGTGTTTGTGGGACGCACTTGCAGAGGCGACGGGGAGGGACGGAAAGAGTTCAGGGAGCGCGACGCCGACCGCGAGCGGGAGAAGGAGCGGCGGCAGAGAGAGAAGGAGCGCCTCCGGCGGCAGGACGAGGAGAGGCGGAGGAGGAGGGAACAGCACGACGGGGAAAACTTCAGCAGAAAGCGAGAGGAGGAGTTCAGAAGAGAAAAGGCCCTGGAGAGGAAAAAGAACGAGGGTTTAGCCGACTCCCCCCACTCAGAGAGGCCAGAGAAGCCGGCAAAGGAGAGCCGGAGGGAGGAGAGCCGGAAGGAGGAGAGCCGGAAGGAGGAGAGCAGCAAAAGGGAGCGGCTACGGAACAAGGTAGCCATTCTTTGGCATCAACGCGTGACGCGGTTTCCTGCTTCTGTGTAAAATGAAAAAAAAAAATGTCTGAGACGGTTGTCTATCCGCCTCAGGACCGGCCGGCCATCCAGCTCTACCAGCCAGGGGCCCGGAGCCGCAACAGGGCCACCGGGGGAGGAGCCGAGTCCAGCTCCACTGACAGAAAGCAAGACGCAGAGGGCAAAAAAGCGGCCGAGATGGGAGATGACTGAGATGATTTCTACCTGTTGAATGTTACGTTTGGAGAGGGGGGTGGGAGACGGGCCTGTGGGGCTCAGAGCAGCAACGCGACGTCTGAGAGCTGCGTAGAAAGGGGCTCCCCCTGTCCCAGGGGAATAGGAGGCATAGCCTGAATGTGACCCTTTTTTTTGTTTGTTTTATGTCAGGAGAGGTAAAGGTAACTTTTGGAGAGAATTTGGCTTTAGGGCACGTTAGACAAAGCCAAAGCTTTCTGGGACCAGTGATCGCAAAGTGACCTTATATCAGTGCCGTTTACACGGCAACGCGCTAGCTTTCAGCTCATTTAGCTAAATCACTGCGGCTCTGAAACAACTTCTTTAACTCTCTTCTCACTTCTTATGCCAGCGAGGCCCAGTTCTACAGTTGATGTTGCTTTCAGATCCCAGGGCGTTTCTGTTTTATTTTCAGTAGTTTGCACACATCCTGCTGTGCATGGGGAGACGGATTAGCTGTAAGTCCCTCCATCAGCCTGAGAAGCTGAGGGTCACACACCCAATCTGCCCTCCCCCTGTCTGGGATCATGTTTTACATCCGTTCAGGTACTTCACACAGGAGAAACAGCCATTTTGACTGCAGCACTGAGTCACCGGTGTTCCGTCAGGTAGATTTGGGACACTGAAGTCAGATAATCAGAGTGATCCAGCCGTGGCCTTCTCCATTTTCTCATCTCAGACTCTCCTGAAACATTTCCCTGTGATGAACAGCTTCTGTACAAACGGCTGCTGACAGAACTTGTACTTCCTTTTCACAAGAAATAAAAGATCCTCACTCATGTTTTTCTGTTGTCTTCTTTTAAACTGTTAAGAGATTAAAAAAGGAAATGGATGACTTCATCAGGTGACTGTAGTTTGACAACTTTATTTCACCTTTCACCTGGTGTTACAGATTAATGAATGAATAAACTACAATGACCCATCCAGCTTGTGTTGTTATCCGGAATCAAAATACTGTTTGTTTATTTAATTCATAATTTGAATTAGTCTGAATATTTCTTATTAGTGTTCAAACAATAAAACTATGAGAATTCATTTATTTTTATTATTTGCTGATAAATATGTCAAATGTCTGGACAATGAATAATCAGGATGTGTTCTCGTGCCAGTGTGGCTCTTTTTTTACCAAGCGTTTAGTTCATATATCCATATGTAAAACATTTTCTTAAATTTCGAAAACGTGTTGAAATATGTAAAGGAGATGTTAACAGGGGCAAACTTCAAACATTTCCATGTGGAATAGAAAGACGTCTAATGTTGGAATAGTAGATGCATATGATCTATTTTCTAAGATCCTCTTTCTTCAGCAAGTTAAAACAACTGTGCGTTTTTAATTTAGGAGGTAATTTGACCAGAATCGACAGCGATCTTGCTGGTGAGGTGTCTGCATGTCGTCTTTTGACCAATGGGTGTCGCTGTTTCCCGGAAGCTCGTTGTCTTAACCTCCAACGTCACTTCCTCCTTTCTCTTTGACCACCGCCATAGTGGGGAAAGGACTGTGGACAAAATGGTAAATACGAAATCTTTAAACATCCACCTCATCTGGGCCTGTAAAATCACCCCGGTGCATCACATATTAAATAACTTGGTCTCTAATACATAAAACAATAAGTATGTTGTTAGAAATGATGAATTCTAAATGATTTAACGTGTTCAGAGGTGCTAGCCGGTACCCTCTCTGTGATGTGTTGGCACGTTAGCCGTCAACTTCCCCGCGTTCACTTTAACTACATTAGAGCATTTCCAGAATATAGTTGTCTGAACGTATCGCGTCTGGTAACAAAGTAGTGGTCGATACGGTGTTGACTATTACGTGTGTTTGTTTCAGTCGTCCCACAAGACTTTCAGGATAAAGCGCTTCCTCGCCAAGAAGCAGAAGCAGAACAGGCCGATCCCGCAGTGGATCAGAATGAAGACCGGTAACAAGATCAGGTGAGTTCAGGTGGACTGAGCCTGCAGGGGACCGCTCTGCACACCCTTCAACATCTCTGTGTCCTAAAGGATTTACTTTTTTTTTATTATAAAAATCTCCTTACTCAGGCGTATTCCTGAAACGGTTCAGAAAGTCAGCCTCCTGCTGGACTAACGAATAACAGTGTTTGTTTATCTGTACGACACCAGCCTCTAAGTTTCTCCCACTCACACATTGATCTGATCTTTAATGCTGCTATTATCTCAGGAGCTGCTAACATCCTGAGAGAGGCACTGGAAAAAATTAGGTCCATTAAGACTTGTGTTCTTTTAAAGTTTAATGTGAATTCAGAGGTATCTCCAGTTGAAACAGTAGCATAAACTTATATCTTTACAATGTATCCTCCATAAAGACATAACAATACTCATGTTTCCATAGTTGGATATCCTATCGTATAGTAAAAGTGACCCCCTCAAAAAAGCCATGCGTTTATTATAAACACATGGCAAAAGGATTTTTTGTTTAAACATCTGTAAAGTGCTGACAGCCATAAATATGACCTACACTGTCCAGTGTTGGAACTTAAGTATAGTTGTCACCATTTTATGTTTTTAACTGTAGCAATGGACTGTAGAGGCTGGTGTTATCTGAGTGACGCGTGCCCTGTCGGCGCAGTAAGCCGGTGAGAGCCGTACGGCTCTGCTTCGCCCTGCTTAGGCGCTGACGTTGTCACTAAGCGCTGAGACACCGGGCTGACTCATGCGCGTAGGAACGGTAAAGCAGGTCTGCAATTGCTGCACTGCTGGTCAGTAGAGTGCTGTCATTAACCCTGCTGAGAGCAAGTCCGCGTCAGAGCTCCAACACCAGCAGGCCGTGCTGGCATGGGAAGGCTCTGGGGCCGAACACCTGACGGGGTAACTAGAGGTCGTTTAAAGCCGCAACTTGTTCAGTTTCTGTTCTGGAAATTAGAGGAACACGCCTTCCAAAAGTGTGGAAGTTGCTGGACGAGTTGAGTTTCTCACCACTTGAAAACAGGAAATGCTTCATAAATTTGATTTCGGCAAAACGATTGTCTTCAGAGTAGAGATCGTATAAATATCCTGTTTGACCCATCACTGAGGAATTCAAATAGTCTCCATGAAACTTGGCTAACATTTTACCAGCGTGGTCACAAGTGTGCTGTCAGACTTGAGTACATATTTACATTTGGCCTGTATGAGCAAAAATATCTGTTGCAATGAAAATTCAGTATTTTAATTTTTTAAACATGAGCCATTTAAGGAGTTGGTTCATATTCTGGGAGTTAAAGAGTTTGTGTTATCTGCATGTTTTAAAAAGCCTCTTTTTCCCCTATAGTTTGCTAACTCTCTCTCACTTCCCATCTTGCAGGTACAACTCCAAGAGGAGACACTGGAGGAGGACCAAGCTGGGCCTGTAAACACGAGGGTCTGTGGACCCCTCCATCCCAACATCTACCAGGACCTCCAGCTGCTGGGCCTGAGGGCAGGGGGGGGAGCAATGTCAGTGGAGCAGCAGCTGTTTTGTATAGATTCTCGGGATATGCTCACGTTTGACAATAAAAGATCTGGGATCAAACAAGAAATGCAGTTTTATGGATGTTTTTCCTGCCTGTTCTGTATCTGAAGTTCTTTACACCATAGTAAGAGGTTCTCTGACCACTCTGAGTAAAGGGGGGTGTTTGACCCCAACAACAAACATGTTTTTTAAGAGTGTCTTTATTTTTATTAACATCTGAAAGACAGTTCAGCTATTTGAGAAGCTAAATTTAGTAGCAAAGAAGCTGCTTGTGCCCAGTCTGGTGGGCTGCTGCCAGACCCGGGTAACACTTACAGGGGTTCATTTGAGACTGTTTCTAACCATGAATGTCAGATACTGCCAGACGTGTTCATGAGGAGTCCATTCAACGACTTTGATTTTCCAAGTATTGTTCAATTTACAAGAAAACATGCTTAAGAGCTCTTCCTGCTTCAATTGCTTCATATGCAGCGTTCAGAGCAACTTGTGCTGACTCCAGGACTCAATTTAAGATAACGAGCCATCACTTGCTCATGTTTTACTTCCAAGAAATGTAAAAGAGGATATCAGCTTTCTGAGCGACCCAAATCTCCAGCTGCTGCTTCTGGTCATCTGGCCGGAGTCCTTCACCTCCTCTGGGTCCTCAGCCTGCTCGTCGGGGGCCGCCGGCCCCCCCTGGCCCCCCGCGCAGTTGTTGTTCACGTTCCTGTTGAAGTTCTGCGGCGTCCCTTCGCTGTTGTGCTCCTCGTCCCAGGTCCCCAGCAGCTCCTTCATCTCCAGGGGCGCGTCCCCCCTCAGGTACTGCCAGGCCCGCCTCCCGCTGTAGTCCATGGCGTCCACGTCCGCGCCGTAGGCCCCCACCAGCAGCTTGATGACCGCGTACTGGCCGTGCGCGCTGGCCAGGTGCAGCGGGGTGAGGCCGCCGCTGCCCCGCACGTTCACGTCCACGCGGACGCCCCCCCTCTCCGCGTGCCGCAGCAGCCGCAGCAGCGTCTCGTCCTGGCCCCGCTTGGCCAGCCAGTGGAGGACCGAGTAGCCGCTGACGAAGTCCCTCCGGCCGATCAGAGCGGGCTCCGCGGCGACGTACTCCAGGATGGTCTCGTAACTGCCCTCCACGGCCGCCAGCATCCACTCGTGCTCCATGGGGGACAGAGCCCAGTCCGCGTCCTGCTGCTGGGGGGCCGCGCCGGGGCTCTCTGGGGGCAGCGAGCTGCTGAAGGGGATACTCAGGAGCAACTCCTTCAGCTGTTTTCTGCGCTTGACCGACGTGACGGAGCCCCTCTCCCAGACGTCCCTCTGGGCGGGCTGGTCCGGGACCTCCGGCTGCCTCTGCAGCCGGGAGCGACGCTGCTGCGCGCCGGGCATGACCTGCGTGCCATCCCGGGACAGCCGCTCCACAAGGGAGCCCTGTGTGGCCGCCCGGCCGCCGTGGGCGACAGCTGGTCCGCATCCAGCAGAGTTTGATCCACCCTCATGCATGCCGCTGTGGTTCCTCCTCAAGCCCGCTTCCCTTTTTTCAAAATTCAGACTACACCCCGTAGATGATTTGTTAAATAAACTCTTATCGGACCTTTCGGTTCTATTGGACTCATTTCCTGTTCGTTCGGAGAAATGAGGAGTCCCCACGTTCCCCTGTCAGCGTTCAGTGAGAAGCTTTTAAACACATGAAAGGCTCCCTCTTCTGTATTGTGGCTCAGCAGCACCAGAGGAAAACGGTAACTCACCTGTCCCGAGTTCGACGCAGGTCACTTGAGAAACAAAAGCGCGAAGACACGAATAAAACCGATCGTTTATTGAAATCCTTCAGAATCGCTTGCGAAACGGAAGAGGCAAGTCATTACAACATCTGAGCAGACAAGACATTCAACTATCCGCTGCAGGAGGAACCGAGACAAAGTTCATTCTAATCGCAGACAAAGCCAATAGCAGCAATCCCTCACATGTGACCACTGATGGACTGTAAAAGCAGGAAGTAAAGTCCCTTCTATAACAGCCTGACACTTTCTGTACATAAGGTCATCAACTTTATTCAACAACATAAAAAACAAACAATATCTATTAAAAATTAGGAAGATTCTGAAGGCAGTTCGATGGTCAGCTCGTCTAGGGTTTGAAAAAAGGCATCCAGCTCCGAACAGTAATCTGCCAAGAAGAGAAGCCGAGTTAATAAATACAGGAGTTTAGAGCGCTCTCATTTCCAGACTGAACTGTTGAGGGCCATGTGTAATTGTTTCCGCCCAAATGTGTCAGAGCCCAACAGTCATCCCACAACACCAGCCATTGATTTAGTCACCTTATATAATAGACTGGTGATGATCCTACAAAGATCAGAGCTGGAGACTGTTAAACCAGCTTGAAAGCCATTTAAGTCTAATTTCAAAACACCAAATTAAACCAGGATACTTCTGTCTCAATTGCACTGAGGATTTTGGATTTCCAACAAACAGCCTCACTCTAACTTCTACATCTAAATATGTAACAAAAAAACTTAATTCACTGACAACAGGCAGCAGCAGGTTTACCAGATAACTGGGGTGCACCACATCTCATCTGAGATTAGGCCACAAGCAGTTTGAGGTTTAGAATATTTAAGTAGGGAAAAAAGTATTTACATTACAAAGTATTAGATGTAAATATTGTAGATGTTTTATCCATTTTCTGTTTTGAGTGTAGGAGTTCATTTTATCTGATGGATGTGCATCATAAATCCTGTTGTTTAATCATTTAAACATTCTTCTTTAAAATCTGCAAGCGCTACAAGTATCACAGAATGTTGACGTTAGAAGAGAGGCATTTGTTATGCCTTTCATTATATTAAAATAATTTTTACCATGGTTTTGAGTCTAATTGTAAACATTTACCCTGCTCCAACAGGAGAGTGTTACCTGAATGCGTACGCATGGTCACAGGTGACGGGTTTGGGAGGGGATCGATGGTGTCCAGCTCCTCCTGACACAGATCTGACGTTCCAGAAAAACAGGCCAATCCAGGCAGAGCCAGGCTACTGAGAGGAATCAGGTCTTCAGGTATACTGTACCGTTCAAACTCTGAATACAGGAAAAGAGAAGTTACTGGAAGAAATCCCATTTCACTGGTGTGTAGCCCATATTGAAGCTAAAATTAGATACTGAACAGTCTGTTTTTTTAAATCAATGATGAGCGACAGGTTGGGAAAAAAAAGCGACATTAACCGATGTCAAAGTTACAGCAATTTGACAAGTTTTATTCCGCGCTTCCTCCAACTGTTTGAATATTGTATGTTATTAGATCAATTATATATTTAGTTCTTCAAATGCAAAGTATGAAAACTCTGAACAACTGAAGGTGTCGCTTACCAAGTGGGTCATAAGGGATAAACTTCTCAATTTCTGGATATTCCTCCAATTTGGTCTGAGAAGCATGCTTGACTTTGGTTTCCTAAAGATGGGAAAAATGACTGTAGTACAAAATTCTGACTCAAGATCACTTTAAAAATATGAGTAACGCTTTCTGACCAAAGCATAGCGTCAAACCTGTAGCTTCAAGACTTTTTTCTCTTGCGTGTTGACAGATGGAGTCAAGACCTTTTTGTTCACCATTCCAAAAGCCTTACGACCAGATGGCAGGGGTGTGGTAATGCTTTTGGGAATCACTGGAGATTTCAAGAGTTTCTCTGGTGGGAAAATTATAAGTAAGAGAAATCAATGCAAAAGCCACACTGCTCAATCTGTAGCAGAAAAAAATGAGTTGGCATTTCCATACCTGGAGCAGACTGAAGCCGCTGTCTTATCTTCAGGGAGGGTGCATGGAGACATGCATTTTCTTGCTCTACAAAGATTACGTTTGCCATTGCCACCTGAGGACATGAGCAGATGTTAGTTTTTCCAGTCTGTCACACCCTGAAAGATACCTCGGAAAGCTTTTCTGTTACTCTACGTCAAGTAAACAAAAAAGTATTCACACTTTAAAAGCAGTTTGTTTCACAATTTGCAATAATCTAGGTGATTCAAGGCTGTGAACGACAGTGCTTTATACTACTGTAGTCTCAGTTATTTGTTAGAGTAACTACTTTATCATGGAAATGGTTCAGGGCGGTGATTTTTGTAATAGGGAAACCCACTTAACGACACCTTGGAAGGACCAGTTTGTAAATATACATTATCATATATGGTTAACGTCAACATTTAGGAAGATAAGCTCCCTCAACAAGGATAAGAGAAATGGTTACGTTAATGTTTCACAGTACAGGCTTTCACAAATAGCGTTTTCAAACAGTCATCTGACAGCCCACAAAGCTAGCTTACTGCTACTTAGAGTGAGTTGAATCAGGTCTGCAGGTTTTTTAACTTACGGATATTAGTTGGCGCTACTTGGAAAACTGCAGAGACGAATTTGCTACACCGTTACCCGCAATGCTCGTTGCTTCAGAGAGATTTATCAATTGCTGTTGCTATTTCCTTGGTCTCAGTCTTTGGTATCGTTACCAAGATCTGTTGCTAACAAACAACCGCGACCCCAATTTAAATTCACTGTCGTTATCCTATTGGACGAAGCGTCACACGTGACTTAAACAAGGGGTTTCCAAATTGTTTTATTATTATATTTAGTACAGTTGCATTCACAGGTAAAACACATAGATTATTCACCTGTTGACATGTGTTTTCACAAATTAAGCGCATACTAATCTGTTATTTGCACCATCTGTTATTTGTGTAACAATCTACTGCCAGTCCGACTTCGTTCAAAGATCTCGTATATAGCTTTATGACCTCCTGATTTTAGGAAGCCATACAAAAACATGTTGAGGTACGGCTTCCCCAAAATCCTGACGCTATCAATCAATTAATCGACCTCGTTTTTTTTATTTTTTTCACTGACTGCAGTTTACTACCATATCCACTGGATGCAACCATGAAGGCATCTTGTGGGGGGTTAATTATTATTCTTTTAGTTCAGCCACAGTTATTTATAAAATTCACCACAGATTGTGAAGATAAGTGTCTCTTGTTTTTTTATTTATTAGCATATAGCGATATTTAGGACGGTACATACTTGCATATCTTACTCGAAATGCTCAGATAACGTGGTACATTCCAAACTGGCCAGCCTTCTGTGTAGCGTTAACGCTGCAGCTTCCTTTGCTAATCACAGAGCAGTTGAGGGTTCGTCCTCCGGTTAGCAGCGAGTACCATGGCGTCAACTGAGATAGCTAGACAAGCTGTAAGTAGCCTGTTTCATTCGGTGATGCCTTTGTCTCTCTCACGGTACATTTAAGATATACATTAACTACATTTAAGACACCATTAAAGGGTGAAATGTGTGGTAGACTTCGCCAGCCATCAACCGCTTTTCGTGCTTATCAACCGCCATTCCATCCAAAATACAACGTACCACGGCTAAAACATATGTTTTAGCTAATATACATATGGTCGTGCACTTGATAATGGTACTAAACGGACTATGATAGATTAACATCCTATTATCATTTTTTCGTAGCATTTTGTTTGTACAAGTATGTTCCAGAATTTTTAATTTTCCTGTAACGCCTTCAGATTCCCTGTACTTATGTCGTTACCTACATTATCTTGTAAAACAAATGGCGTAATGAGCACTGGAGTATCTTAAATTTAACATAGTAGTCGATCGCTAAAAGGGCAAGACAATATACACCCATAGGTAGGCCATTCATTCTGAACGCCCCCATTTCGGCAAAGCTTCGGTGCTCATTTCCGTTATTCTTTTCTATCCAAGTACCGTTAACTTCAAGGCGGGCGTCGTCGTAATTGCGAACAAAATGTGGGTAAAGGATAATCGAACTGGTTACACATATGGACGCATAGGCATGGATCTAAAAATACAAGCGTGTGTTAACAGGGCTTTTTCAAGAGGAAAAAAGAAGCCACTTAACCCAGAGGGAGTGCCTGGAATAGCAAGGTTGTGCAGTTTGATATCCCTTTGTGGCCAAATGAATTAAACAGGCGGTGTGCTATGTGACATAAAAAGCCGGGAAGATTTCAGGAATTTTGCACTTGCTGTAGTAGAATAGGTCGGCTGTTTGTCCAGCTATATTACCCTCGGTTTTCCAAACACTCCCTCAGCTGTTTAAACCCACTTTCAAACCATCCAAATAATCCACAAGTGTTCAGCACCATCAGCTTTCCAGGTTATTTTGAATTCTACCCCAGACAGGCTATTTTTTATCCCAAAGCCTTTGCCACATTGGATAACAACACTGCGTTATGTTAGGCCGCATAATTGCAGGTTGTTTTAGGTTTAGATGTTGGAAAGCGCTTGCTTTTGGCAGACAATATACATTCTTTGCCTCCCTGCAGCTCATAATATGGATGTAGGCTGCAGAAATGAGACCAAGAGCACTGGAGACACTCACTCCTACTCAAACGCCCCCACAAATGTAACAACTGTGCTATAAAACTGTCATAGTAACGTGCATGGAATTACAGCAGGCCTAAATAAAGTTTATGGAGAAACATTTTAACATGAACATGTCTCCTTTACTCATTTAAAAATATGTATCTTTTTAAGCTTTAATTCTCCGAGCGTTTCTCTCACATTAGAATCTTTTTTACATTTGCATCAGTCCATGTTGCTGAACTGTGGTTTTCAACTGTCTCGACTGACGGAAGAAAGCTGCTGCTCACAGAACAGGAAGTGAATAAGACTGCACCTGAATTCAACTTAGCTTAGTCGCTAAGATAATAAGATATGGGAGAAAACGGAGTAATTTAAGCGTAAAATAGAAACATCATTGCTTCTTTATAGGTCCGTGATTACTTATTATGTATATACACCTTTCAAATCATGCAATGTAAAGTGATTAGGAGGCTTTTAATTGACTTATTATTTTCCATTTTTAGGGTGAAGGAGCTCGTGCTGTGCCTCTCTCAGGTCATGTTGGCTTTGACAGTATGCCTGACCAGCTGGTCAACAAGTCTGTCAACCATGGTTTCTGCTTCAACATCCTCTGTGTTGGTGAGTAACAAGCCTCAGCAGGCATTTCCTCTCTCTATCCTCTGATCTGAAGACAGTGTAGCTGATTTGATAAAGCTCTTCCACAAGAAACACACAGCTCACTTCTTTCATTTGCTCAAATGTACCTCTGCCTTTTTCAGTTTGGTTGAGTTTGATTCTGTCAGCTGTTGTGGGGAGTTAGGAGGTATCCACAGGTGGTCATGTGAGATTTTAGTTTGACATTATTTCTGATACACATCCCAAGTCAGAGAGGCCTTATGGGTTTGTCTCCAGTTAACCAGATGAATTAGATGAATTACATAAGCATTTCTCGAGTAATGGACATGTTTTCCCACATACACACAGTGGGTAAACTTACATGAACCATAGTTCACAGCTCATGTGCAACCATCCCCCATCAGAGCCTCTTCCTTTCTGTCCCACTGGTGACAACAATAGATGAAATGTGTAAAATAATAAACCATGGGAAGTACAGTACTTCCTCAAGCATAAAGCCTTCAACTTGATGTGCACTGCTAAGGAGCTCTACAGAAACAATAAAAAAGAGTTCAAATATTCTGAAAAGCATAAAATCATTTTGCTTTAATCTTATTTAAATTAAATCTGGCACATTTGATATTTCTGCTTATGTTTTTGCAGATCAGATGACTCTAATCAGTCATTGTTGCTTTGGTGTTGTATAGTTTGCTTAGAATACAAAAACAAATGCTACTTGTCGTTTTCAGGAAATCCAGCCATTGTACATTTTGGTGTTGGTGTTACACTGGCCTGCAACAGTTTGGAAGCTTTAGGACATTTATTTTTTAAATGAATTATTTCATTCTCTCTGTCTAGTTTTATTTCCATTATGGCCTCAAGGGAGAGTGCACCACCAGTACAATTTTTGGAGTACTTTTATTTCTCCTAAGTAAACATTAAAGCGTCTGTCCATCCATCATTATCATCTGTCTTAAATCGTGGATTATACCCAGCTGACGTGTATCCTGGCCTTTACGGGGTGAGAGTAAACTCTGGGACGCACATCCAGAACATCCAAACTGTACCCATTAGGGATGTCCATTCAAAGCATGGAGGTAAAGATGATGTGAAAGGCTGACCACAACCCTAGCGGGCAGCTGTAAATGCCACTGTGTGGCTGGCACAGGAGGTGTTTCCGTTTCACATTAGCAAAGGAACCCTGAGGTCTTTTTGCTCATCTTTTTTTGTGTGCATGTACCTGGATATTTAGAGAAGTGGGCAACCTTTAGTTGAACTCAAATTCTATGTGTGTATGCAGGTGAAACGGGACTTGGCAAGTCCACTCTGATGGACACATTGTTCAACACCAAGTTTGAGGGTGAGCCCACCCAGCACAACCAGCCAGGAGTGACGCTCAAGTCCAACACCTATGAGCTCCAGGAGAGTAATGTGCGCCTCAAACTGACCGTGGTCAACACGGTGGGCTTCGGAGACCAGATTAACAAAGAAGACAGGTAAGGGTCCGTCGAGCTGTCCCATCTGACCCCAGCTGGCAGCTTCCTCCTCTGTAACCAAGTCTTTGATAGCAATCTTTCAACTTGTCATTAGAAATCCACCCTCCATTCCAGCAAGTACAATAACTCTGCGAGCGCTCAAAGCCTTTTTGCCTCTCAGGTATAGCTCAGCCTTCATTCTTATTCATGAGAACAAGGAATCAAATCTCCTTCTCAAATAGTTTTCTCAGCAGTTTCGTACTACCGGTTTTCAACACAAAATCAGATATAGGTGATTTCCAGCTGGGTGTCAGAGGGATATCACTGCCCCGAGGTCTGTCAGGAACTGTAGAAGCTGTATCCGCCCACATAGTTTTGTTGGTGGGCTTAGACTCCAAATGGTAATTGCTAACTTTACTTTTGATGATCTAATGCGAACTCTAACCCTGTAAAGGGAACACTGCCTTCACTTCTCTGCTGTTTGAAGAGTGAAAACCAGACATGCATAACACAGAAAACACTTGGTCTTTTAACCTGCTGTTGGGGTAAAAACTCTTAAGCATGACCACAAGACACGAGGCCAGAGTCACTCCCCACATCCCTCATCTGGGTTTGCAGATGGTGATCGCGTGACTTATTTATATTATATTATTTTCGGCCATGGACTGGGGTCCTAAAATCTCACCCAGACACACAAACAATGATAATAGATTTTGACATCTTATTTGGTTAAAAGTGAACAATGTTTTACTGGATGTTACCTAAAAATGGCAAATACGTAAAAGCATTGTGATCGATCATATTGCATGTTACCTGTTATTTGGAAAAAAAAAAGAATACCAAGCTTTTGTTTTTTAATTTTTTTTTTTTCTTAAGCATATTTATCACATGCTCAGCTGAGCACAGTTGCCCCAGGAGGTGTTATTTTTTTTGTAGTTTATTTTTAATCTCACTTGAGAGAACAAATAGTGAATTGTCAGTGTGCAGTGTGTCGGTCAGGTCACGGAACTGAATCATCAAACGTTCAGACATCTTGATAATTAGTGTGAGACATACTTTCCAATAGCCCTAAATTACTAAAAGATTTCATATTGTGTTTGTTAAAGGGACCAACAAAAGAAGGAAATATTTCCCTGTGCCTCCTTTTTTCCAGTTACAAATCCATCGTGGAGTTCATTGATGCCCAGTTTGAAGCATATCTACAGGAGGAGTTGAAGATCAAGCGCACGCTACACAGCTACCATGACACCCGCATCCATGCTTGTCTGTACTTCATCGCTCCAACAGGACACTCGCTCAAATCCCTGGACCTGGTGACCATGAAGAAGCTTGATAGCAAGGTCAGCTTCTCTTCATTTGTCCTTCTGGTATCAGCCGTTGTAGCTGTTAAGACCTAGAATTGTGTCATGCTTGTGAATCTTTTGGTGGGACAGTTGGTAGCATTTAATCTCTCAATTCAAGTCATGGGTCATAAATCTTTTCTGGGCCATTTGCCTTAATTGAGGTTGGCTCGGTTCTTGTCTCTGTGTCATGGTCATGGTCACGAAGGTCATCTGTGTAATGCTGTCTGCTCGGAGACTGCTTCCTGGGTTTTTGAGCTCCTTTCCCATCCATCCATCCATCCATTATCAATACCGCTTATTCCCTGTTGGGGTCGCGGGGGGAACTGGAGCCTATCCCAGTGGTCAACGGGCGAGAGGCAGGGTACACCCTGGACAGTCCGCCAGTCCATCGCAGGGCAACACACAGGACATACAAGGACAAACAACCACTCACACTCACATTCACTCCTAAGGGCAATTTCCCCAATCTCCAATCAACCTAACATGCAGGTTTTTGGACTGTGGGAGGAAGCCGGAGAACCCGGAGAGAACCCACGCAGACACAGGGAGAACATGCAAACTCCACCCAGAAGGGCTCTGGTTCCCCCGGGATTCGAACCCAGAACCCTCTTGCTGGGAGGCGACAGTGCTAACCACCACACCACTGTGCCGCCCCCGAGCTCCTTTCCCCTCCAGCTTATTTACATGGACCTCCTTGCTTTTGTACAAAGAGCCTGCTTAATGTTTGCCAGAGCAGCTGTGTCCTACAGCCAGGACTCACAGCAGTGTGATCCAGAGCAGAGCCTCCTCTGTTTCGACTTTCAGCATTCAAACCATGCTCTGCTGGTGGGCCCTTGTGCAAGGCCCACAGTCTTCACCAGACTTAGAGATGCATTGAGTTATTTTTGTTCACATGACCTAAAGAATGCATCACTTTGATTTCACAGCCTACATCCAGAGGACAAATAGTTTTGAGCTGTGTGGGAGTGAAATTGTCATTTTTCCGCTCGATTTAGACACTAGATTTAAGTGCAAACCACAGTGACCCCTCTTGGTGTTGTTTTTTCACTTTCTAACTCCACACTTTATTTTTCGTTTAGATAATTATAGCAGAGAGTTTAATGGCACGATTTAACTAAACTTTGAAGACGTGGAGAAGATATAAGCCTACTGTTCTCTTAGCATTTTGCTGTTTGTCTCCACTTACTCAAAAAGGTTCAGTAAACAGTTTCCTGACGCCTCAACTTAAAAAGGATGTACTGTGTGTGTTCATACGATGAAGACAGAGGAGGTGGTTTTATACCATTTCCTTTTGAAATGTGTCTTTTTAATTGCAACAGTCTATGGCAGCCTGTGAGTGGAAGAGTTAACAAAGAAAAAGTTCCATTATAATATGTCACTAAACTTAGGTATTATTCAAATTGATCCATAGCCTCAGATCTTTTTTATTTGTTGTGTTTCTAATCTTTTAGTTCCTTTTTAAAGGTACCACAGCACTTCCCTAAATTTGGACTGTAGCTGAAGCCTTTGAAACTGAGCTGGAAGCGGCTCTATATTTAGCTGTTTTTCTGATACGCTTGTCTCCACCTTGAAATTTTCTGATCTTGCATTAAGTCTAGCCTCATTTCTCGACTGCAGGTCAACATCATACCGATCGTCGCTAAGTCAGACGCCATTTCCAAGAGTGAGCTGGCGAAGTTCAAAATCAAAATCACCAGTGAGCTGGTCAGCAACGGGGTCCAGATCTACCAGTTCCCTACCGATGATGAGTCTGTTGCGGAGATAAACTCCACCATGAATGTAAGGCTCTCAGCTGGATTTGATATCCGCTGTTTTTCCTTTGCTGTATTTACAACCCATATGCTGCAAGGAGCAGAGCAGAGGTGGGGTGTCATTCATTCATGTGTGCATAACATGTTATTTGAGTGAGGACTGGCATCATTAAGTCTGCTCAGATGACATGAAGCCGCCCCACACTGCTTCAGTATCACGGCTCAGGATGAGGAACTCAGCTGTGTGGGAACCAGCCTGTTCGACACACGAGTCAAAGATCGCTACGTTGTTTATTAACCCCAGTCAGAGAAATCCCCCTCACTTTTTCGAGCTGGCTGTGTCACACTGTTAGCTCTGTGCTGTTATTATTCAGCCATTCCAACCTTTTATTTACTTTCCCCCTCTGTTTCACAGAGCCATCTGCCCTTTGCCGTGGTTGGGAGCACAGAGGAAGTTAAGATTGGGAATAAGATGGTGAAGGCCCGGCAGTACCCCTGGGGGACAGTACAGGGTAAGCCCGGGTTACATCCTACACAGGAAATAGGAGCACAGTTTATTTCTTTTTTTTCTGCCAGAGCCACTGGTTCAACTCCTTCCCTGTTTCTCCTCATTTTTAAAAGCTGTGGTAAACTAGCTGTAACCATGTTATATAACCTGATTTTGCTCCAGGATCATCTCCATCATTATCCTGTATATCACAGGAGCAGCAGCTGTGTGTATAACAAATTTTTATGTCACTAATGGGTTTTCAATTGATCTCTTATTGATTTTTTGTAAACAAATCTATAACACAGGGTGTTTAATGTATTGAAAATAGACTGCAGTATCAATACTTTGTTCATGGGGTTTTCTGATGTGTGGCATATTTGTAGCTACTTTCATTTGTTTTCAAACATTCTGGTATTATCATGTGTGCTGATGTGTATTTAGGTTTCCTCCAGCTCATGTGGAAACTTCTTCCACATTAATTATCAACTTACCATCAACACAAAGGAGAGAAAATGTATTACAAAGGAAATAGATAAAAGCACTAATAGAGTTTCCATGTGACTAGGAATGTCTTTTTACTAAATTGTCCCAGGCAAAATGTTTTCCTGAGAAATGGCTCCCCGCCCCATAGGTCACACACACAAAGAATGCAAGAGATTGTTTTTATGTGTGCTGAGCCAGCACTACTTAACAGGAAGTCCTGCTCCTCCTTTAAAGTGGCTCTGAGTCTCCCTGTGCAGCGTTTTCCTTGTGTTTGCATCAGTTTCGGACGGATTTCCTGCTCTGGGAAGCATCATTGTGGAGCTTTTTTTAATTTTCTAACATTTTGTTAATAGTTGTCCTTACACCATTCCAATTTTTGCCTTTGATGTTCTCAATTTAATTTTTCGTCTCTATCCACCGACAACAATATTTCATTAATAATTTAGATTTTGGCTATAAGCTGAGTTGGGGTGGAGATTTCTCCATCTGAACATCCCTTTAAGTCGGTCTGAATTACTAAATATTGTTTTACATGAAATGAACCTGCTCAGTGTGAAACCCCACTTGTGTAGCTGATTGTGTTATATCTTATCTGCAGTAATTTTATTTTCTCCTCTTGTTTTTTAAAATTTCCCAGTCACTCAATGGTTTCTGAACACATAAAGTCAATTTGATCCATTATGAGGATTTAATTTTAAATTCAGTTTGCTGGATTACAGCCGCACAGTGATGAATATCACTGTTCTGAGACCAAAGGACATGAACCAGTCTGATTTCAAGTTCAGTGTTTCTGCAAACATTCAGCATATTAGTCTTTTCTCCTTTACACTTACTGTAATCTATTTAAAGCTGTCAGTTGTGTATTTTAAAGCAGCGTCACTCTTACATGTTTCTCTCCCAGTTGAAAATGAGAATCACTGTGATTTCGTCAAACTCCGAGAAATGCTCATCAGAGTGAATATGGAGGACCTGCGAGAACAGACTCACACACGGCACTATGAGCTCTACCGCCGTTGTAAACTTGAGGAGATGGGGTTTAAGGACACCGACCCTGACAGCAAGCCCTTTAGGTATGAGCCTCAGGGCAGCGTTTTCCTCCTGAATCTGTCATTTCTTGCTACTTAGTCATTCACAACTTCTTACATCTGTTCTGTATTCGAATTGCTCCAGCCTTCAGGAGACATACGAGGCAAAGCGGAACGAGTTCATGGGAGAACTGCAGAAAAAGGAAGAGGAAATGAGACAAATGTTTGTCCAAAGAGTCAAAGAGAAAGAAGCTGAGCTCAAAGAAGCTGAGAAGGAGGTAAACATCAGATGCTAGTTAACATCAGCCTTTTCATAGAGGCTTTCTGCTGGAGACTGTGTGAAAAGCAAGCGCTGTTTCTTTTAGCTGCACGAGAAGTTTGACCGTTTGAAAAAGCTGCACCAGGACGAGAAGAAGAAACTGGAGGAGAAGAAGAAGACGCTGGACGATGAGCTCAACACATTCAAACAGAAAAAGACTGCGGCAGAGCTTTTGCAGAACCAAGCCCAGCAGGCAGGGGGCTCCACCACACTCAAGAGAGACAAAGAGAGGAAAAAGTAAGTATTGTTCTCATCCCTTTGACTTTTTAGCCTCACACTACAGGTGCAGGAGATCAAATATGGTTGTTTGACAACTCTGAAAGCTAGGTCTTTCTGAGCCATGGGGATGGAGGAAGTGCGATGAAGAACTCCATCACTTATTTTTTTTCTCAATATCTCAGCCAGCTGTCTCCACTCAGTAATAATCCACCAGATTTGTATGATGTGATGCTTATAAAATGGCTTTGGAAAACCTTTACTCTGGCAGACTTCTCTTTACTTCTGAAAGGCAGATGAATGCAGCAGCTCAGCCTATGCATAATAGCAGTTTATAGTTGGAAGGAATCTCCCAAAGAGCTGACCAAAATTCCAAACCCATTACGAATGTGGAAAAGTAACAGGAGCTGAGAGGAGGGGGTAATGATGGGAGCTGACGAACCGTCCTCATCTAAATAGTTGGGATGTAGCCAAAAGCAGTTTGGTTTGTGAATAACAGTAAAAAATCATCCTGCCGGTGGTCGCTCTACTCCGTGAAAGGGGTTATTACAAGCTTGTTGCAGATGCTTTCACCTGAACACTAAGTCATTATTTCAGCCGTGGGAAACACGCAGCTCCTCAGCCGTCAGTCTAAGAGCAGCCTCCTGCTACACCCTCCCCTTTTCAGATCCCCTGTATAAGTTCCTAACACAGTTGTTTCGTTTTCTCAGGACATAAAAGACAGCTTATCTCCCCCACAGGCTGTTGGTCCTACTGGTTCTTCATGCTGTAAATTAACTCCTGGTTGTGTGTTTTAACTGGTGTTTCTATTAGAAAGAAAGCGTACACTTGCACTGAGAAGTTCCCTGTAGCCTTCTTTCATTTTATTCCCTTCACAGCCACTTCTTCCCTTTATGACCTTTGCCTTCAATAATTCTTTTTGAAAAGGTGCAGGTTGAGCTCTGTGTGTGGGTCACTGATTAAAACCGACCCATCGAGTTGTTTTTATCTGTATTTAACCCTCCAGTGATTGACCCAGAAGAAAGTTCTTAGTTCATGCTCGTTGTGTTGGTGTGTCTTGTGGGTGCATGCCTCACCTGTGTTGCATCCATGATGTTTTCCAGTTAACTCCTCCCACACTTGCTGCATGCTGCATGAGGCACCTTTTCTGGTAAGGATTCCTACATTTAGCAACACCAAGAAAAAAAAAAACATAAACAAGATTTTATAGAGCTAATTCAGTGAACAAAATTATTCTGTGAAAAACAATCACAGTTTGACCTGAAGTGAGTTGCATGTGATCCAGATATTCTTTAATTTCACACTGAAATACAGTTTTTCCATCTTACATTTTGTTTGGACCACACTGAGTTAGAAAATGATCACAATCACTTTAAAGAAATAATCAGAATTTCACATTTCATTTGTTTACTTTTAACCATGTGCAAATTCGATAAAGCAGAGGGTTAGAGGGTTGTGTGCTGGCAGAATTTCATGGTACCATCCTGTCCATCATATTCTTGGGCTGGCAATGTCGTCCTGCTAGCTCCTAAATCAACTGGGTTACTAGATCCCTACTCAGCCATTTGATGTGCTGCTCCATCTGCGTTCATAAATGCACACCAGTCTTTCTGCCTAAGTCCCCCCCCAGCCGTACACACAAAGAGCTATTCAAGACTGAGCGGAGAGCAGCAGGTCACACCAGAGCAGCAGACAGCCTCGGGACACATCTCAGGCTTATAGAGACTAAATGTTTTGTTGGTCTCTGAAACATATGATGACCCCCCTCCCCTTCCTCTTGGATGGACACAAAACCCAAATGCATAAAGAGTGTTTGAGTTTCAGCCGCTGAGAAGAGCTGAAAGCAAAGAAAACATCTGTCCTGCAGACTCTTCAAGCATCACGGGGCTGTCAGAACAGCTCAAAGATGATGTTTGGAGGGTAAAGCGTCAGACAAATAGTTAAAAGTTTAGAACAAACAGTGTATAGGACGGAGATGGCTGTACTTTACTCCTGCACACATGCACACTCAGACCGTTTTTGACTCACCTGAAAAGCACGCTTTGCTTTAAAAGCCCTCTAATGTTGAGCTGTCCCTGATGTAATTACTGTGTGTCGTGATGGTTGAACGGAAACAGAAAGCAATAACAGCCCTTCTCTCTCATTTCCAGCTAAGGATTCCTGTAGAAAAAGTGCTCCCTTGTGACCATCCTGCTGTGAATGAGTTTCCATCCCCATCATCCTTTACAGTACCCCTTCCTCACCCTCACCTGCACCCAAATCCCATAATTCCACCCTAAACATCCCCTTCCCTCCTGCTCTGTGGAAGATGCTCCGCAATCGCTCTGTTTGATATCACTTTTTAAAATCTGAATGATGCTTGTTGAATTATTAATTGTGCAAGCGATCATTCAGCTTGTGTCCCTTTATTATGCAGATTTACAAAACATTCCATGTTTTTTACAAAATAAATTTGATACTATGTAATTCTTTGCATGATGTGAGCTTTTTCGTGAATATTAACCGACGTGACTACTTGTGTGATGAGCCGAAATGAGTTGGGGCCGAAGAGAAACATGCATCACAGGGACGGACTTAGACAGAAAACAGAAAGAACAAGGGTAATGAAGGACAGAAAGAAAAAAGGAATAAGGGATAAAAGAAGGCTTATTGGGTCAAATAATATTTTTAATGTGACATTATGGTAGATGCACTCAGCTAGATGACGATACCAACAATAATTCTGGCTTGTAAACACCTCATTTATTGTGAAGCCCTCATTATTTTTTAGTGAATAAGAAATCTTTCCGTTATTGTCTCAGCTGTTCAGATATGTTATTTTTTCTTAAAAAGTGAATAGTTGAGTCACCAGAAGTCCCTTTCGTTTCTCTTTGGCCCGATGCATGAGTCGATGTGAGCCTAATCTCTTTGCCACTTCTACCATACTTCATTCATAATCTTGTATTTTGAGTAAACCTGTCTTAGCTTTCACATTTGCACTTTGTTTTGTACCCAAATGTGATGTTTTTTTTCTAAGTATATATTGATGTTGTCAGTGCAATTGTAACTTTCTGTTTTTTATACTTAGCACGAGGGCACATTTAAAAGCCAAACCAAAAATGTGTCCTTTGTTCTGCAGGGACCAGTGTTGTTTGTATCAGTGTTACGCATGAAAGGAAATCCTCTAAATAAAATAAAGGCCGAGTTTTTTTCACCAAACATTGCAGCTGTGGCCATGATCTTTGTGTACCAAGAACATCGCTGTAAAACTAAAGCAAAACTCCCCAAAAAATCGATTTTCTGTGAATCTTATACTACTTTGGTCAGCTATTTGCTCTCATCTAGATTTTAGAGCAGACATGTGCAAACGACTGAGTTAATGTCCAGATACTGAAGAGCATCTGGCATCTGCTCAGTGATGTGTGTGGTTATTTTTTCGACATTTTAAAGTGACATTGGCCTCTTTATTGTGGAGTGAAATAACTTAATACTTGGGTCAAAAAACAGCAGTCAAAGAGGCGCTCCCTCCTCCCGACCCTCAGCTCACTGGTCTGTGTGGTTTCACTTTCCTTTGCAGTAATCCCTGGCTCTGCACTGAGTAGGTCCTCAGCCCTCGAGCTTTTCAGAGAGAGCAGGCCTTTGTGGCTACTGAGTACCTCAAATGTGACCAGAGGCTTTGTGGACCCCCGTCCTTCAGGGCGTTTCAATAATGACCTGCTCTGCTGTAATAATGGGTCAGTGTGTGGGCTTCATTGCTGCTCTAACTTCCACTTGACCGATCAAAATCTCCATTTGCTTTTTTGCTCTGACTAACATTTTTCCTACTCCAGATGGAAGGAGCATGTGCTGATTTGTTATCATGGATGGCTATTTATTTTATACTCATTTTTGTGTCAATAACTCAACCGTTGATGAGATGACGATGTGGAATTTTACCACGAGATTTCAGTTGCTGTGCAGGAGTTTTATATTGGGCACAATGTGTTTTCATGTTTTATCTTTAATGTGAGACGGTATCACTATGTCTTCATATAGGAATTTTAAAAGCCAAAGCTTTTCTCTCCCTCAGATTCACTAATGATCCTCTCTTTGCGAGTGTTTGCCCTCTCTAATGGCTGGCTGTGTTTCTCTTTGTCTCTTTAGCTTCTTTTAATCTGTCTTGACCACCTGAAGAGGGGATTGCAGCTTCAGCAAGAATTAAGCACCCTTTACCTCTCCCAGTTTTTTCTGGCTGTTTCATCCTTTTTATTCTCCTCATGGCATCTCCTTTTGTTGAAAATGGCCTTATGTGAACTTGCATGGTATTTCTGACCCCACCCTCTCTTAATGGAGCTCTTAACCCAGGCAGGTCGGGAACCAGGCACAGTTTTAATCTGCTATCGTGTCTTAATGTACATAGAATCTTGTAGGAAATAAAAATTTTCAAGAGGGGTTCACATACACACAGGATTTACGGGTGAAACTATCATTTGATCTTTATTTGAAATTAACTGGAGGCGGCCTGCACTATGCACTCGTTATTTTAAGGATTGTGAATAAAAAGATCACGTTAGAATGAAGTAAAAAAAAAAGAAAATCAGGATTAGCTGTTTCAAACATTGAGGACAGAAGCACTTTTTGCACCATATCATGAAGTACAGTGAAATGAGCTAAAACGTTTGTTCTTTTTCTAAATAAAAATCTGATTTAAAAGTTTTTAAACATCAAAAACAAAGTCAAAGTCATACTCACACTGGTATAAAAAGCCAAAGCAGTCTTTATGGTTCCCATGTTTACATGTTGCCGTTGAATACCATGGAGGTCACATGTCATGGCCTTTTATTACACGTTGTGCTTTAACGTTCACCATCTTACTCGATATGATATGTTGCATGCATCTTTTTTTCAATTTGAATTCATTTTCATTTCTGCTGTGAACTTTGACCTGCTTTTTTTGCTTCCTATAATAACTCAGTTTTGCGACCCATCCCCCTTCATTGCTGTTTTCTTCAAAATGGTAAATATGATTCATGTATATTTGCTCTGTCCTTTGATCTCAAACTCCAATTTTGCCAAATGTTAAAATAAGATGGAGTTGAATTGAATCCCAGATAAGAGTATTAAAAATACTCTTGCATTTATATAATTTATAAGGATATATTTTGTGTATTGAAGTGGAGATTTGTTGTTTATTACTTATGACTTTTGGGTGTACGGTGTAAGTGTAAGGTGACATTTTGTTGTCATGGTTTGCCATACATTTTTCTAGTATCAGTCATCACCTCTTGTAGTCAAAACCTCTCCCACATTATTCTTCAGTATCTTACCTTAGTTTGATTCCATTGATGTACATTTTGAATAAAAAGAAATACGACACAGACCAATTAAGCCTTTGTCTTTATTCTGCAGTTATCTACCAACTAATCCTATCTTTTATTATATTGTTGCTGTTTCTTTCATGTTTGGGGAAATCTTTCTGTTCAGATTATTTGGTTTATGTATTTTGAAGTAATGCTATCTGTTAAATGTCTTTAGATTTGATTTGTAGCCACAGTTTCAGAGTAAATTGATTTTTTTAGACATAAAAGGTTCATTAAAATGTTAACTTTGTTGAAAGCGCTCCAGAGCTTTTCTCTATCTCCATGGCACAAAAATATCATTTAACGTATTAAAACCATATAAGATTATATTTTGAAGCCTTATCAGGACATTTTTGATACAATGTTATTCCCACCCTAAAACAAACATAAACAGGAAGAGTGAATTTAATTGAGTGATTAAGTTAAATTCAAATAAAAGAACATTAATATGAAAATTACTCATTCATTTTCGATAAAAGTTTATTCCTGGTATGGTCACAGGGGGATGGAGGCCAGCCTTCATTGGGAGGGGGCAGAGTTCGCCCTGGACTGTTTGCCACTCCAACACAGGGACATGCAGAAACCAACAATGATACATGCACACCTACACAGAGAATGTAGTGCCTACAATGATGATAAAGTTAAATTTATTCCATTAATGATTTATTAATATTATCACACAGGAGAAAAAACATATAAAGATTTTTTATTACACTGCAATATATTCATAAGACTATAATATTAATATTCTGCCAAATGGTTTTCAACACTTTATCTGATTCTGCTGTTTCCGGTATACAGACACGCCCGGAAAAAATCTGAAGTGATCATTTCGCACCACAGAAACAAAGTTGGAACTTGCACAGAACTACATTCAGATAGCAAAATAATATCCTTAAACTTCCACTTTCAGGGTTCTGTTCTCTATGTCATGGTCAAATGGTCTGGCGCTGTGTAGACGGCTGCCTCTCCAGTATCTTCTGGTAACCTTAATTTCCTGAGGGAGTCTTCCCAAGGGATCAATAAAGTTCAGTCTAAGTCTAAGTCTAAATAAAAACAAGCAAAAATAAATCCATCCTTTTTCAAAAATAATAATAATAATTTTTACTTCAATATTTGTTTAAATATATTCAGTTTTGGAAAAAACTAATTTAAACTAATTCAAAGTTACGGTAATAAAGCGTGTGCTCTGACAGCAGCTTGACCTTCGCAAAGCATTCTGGGTCAATGCGGTATCGGACGCCATGATTTTGCTGAACCTGGAAAGAAAATGGATGCTTCCTGATAGCTCACTGTGTGTGTGTTGATGGCGCAGCGTTTTCGTCTACCTGTCTCAAATAGCTCAAGGAAATACAGACCAGCATACCAGTTTCTTCAAAGTTCACGAATCTTGCGGGTTCGTAAACTCAGAAGGTTTCTCTATTGAAGTGGCTCTCGGCTAGCTATATAGCAAGCTAGGCGGCTAGTGCTAGACACGGTTGTCAACGGTGGATGGCTAAAAGAGGCTAGCATAATAAATAAGAAAGTTGAACTTAAAGTGCTTTGTCACCCGTTCAGTTAAATGACATAAAGGCGAATCAGGCCAAAGGCTGCACCTTAAGGTAAGAATAAGACTTTTTTGTTTAGACTTTAAAAGGATACTTAGGCCGTTGAGCTTGTTAAACGTGATCACTTCTGAACGGGGAGCTGTGTCGGTCTACTGCGTCACGCATGGTCCGAAAAGCAGACGTTCTTTCCGGCTGTTTCACATGATTCCATAGAAAAATGTCTCCGTGTATGACTTCGTTTTATCAGGTACATTCCTTTTTAAAAATGTTAGCCCCGTTTGCTGCTGGCAGGTGGTGGCGGCATGCGACATGAACCCCTTTGATCAGTTGCCTTAATACCTCTTCCGCTGGTCTTTGGCTAACAGGTATGGCCTGGATTTGATTTGGACGTAGCTGGTGATGGCAGAAGGGACTGACACTTGCGAAATGCCCTCCTTTGATCCAAGTCCAAGCTCTGAAGCACTAAAGAGAACTTCTTCATCTGATGGCAGTGAGTGATCTAGGTTGTGTGCCTTGTGTTTGTGTGTTTTTTTGGGGGGGGGTTGTACCATGAATTATCTAATATATTGACAACAATACTCTTAGACACCATAAGTTAAATAAATAAGCGGGTAACGTAACATTTAAATTATGTTTTGCTATCGGTTGATAAGTTGTCAGAATGTTTGTTTGTTCTGTAGAAATGAATTCATTCATGACATCTAGTTTTTAACAAACTGTCCTAAAGTAATAATAGATTATTGGCCTATTTTTCAATAGTTCAGTGCAGGCATCAAACTCATATTCCAGTCCCCACCCCCCGAGGTTACAGCCGTTGATTTGTTTTCTAATATAAGGTTATGATATTGCAGGAGACGAGCCCATGAGGAAAATGCCTTTGACAAAATTTGGTTCCAGACCGCGATTTGAGCCTGTGCACTTTGTCAGTGGCGGAAGCTGCGGAGGAACTTCTACTGATGAGAAGGAGAACGACAAAGAGCGCAGAAGGACTGAGTCATATGGAGCGGGGAAATGGGATTCCCAGCACTCCTCCTACAGCACCAGCAGCAAAGCGCAGGGCTTCTCCTCGCTTAGGCCTCCTTTTGACCGAGTGTCGTCATACACATTCGACTCCTGGGGATCTCACAGAGACAGAGAGATTTCATCGGGTAGCACCAGTGGACTAGGGCACGGGGACCGTGGGTCATCCTCCAACTTTATGGAGAAAACGCAGCAGAACTACTCGTCAAAGTACGAAGCCCACAGCACCTCGCACACTTCAGACTCGTATAGTCAGTCCCAGAGGTATAATGGATATGGGTCTGGGAGCAGGTCCTCGGGCAGGGATTCGGGACGTCAGGGTTATGGGTACGGTCATCAGGACAGGCCGTCATCAAGCCGGCCGTTTAGCAGAGTCTACCACAGTCCAGGCAGGAACAGCCCACAGGGGTCTCAGTCGGGGTCCTCGCAGCCGGTTCCGATATCTCAGTCGACGTTAGATGAGAAGCAAATGCTGATAGCCAGCGTTTCCAACGCCCTGGCTGTTAACTTCAGGGACCCCGTGTTGATGACGGGAAGTGACTCTCCAAACTACAATTTCATGTTGAGCCGCAGCATCCAGGCCTGCAAAACCAACCCCGAGTATGTTTATGTCAACCTGAAGGACATTCCTCAGGCCGACCTGCCAAAGAACAGGAAGATCCCCGCAGACGGCTACGCCTGCGAGCTGAGGTGTCAGAGTGTGTATCTGGCCACCGGGTACTCCGGCAGCAAAAACGGCGCGAGGGACCGGGCCTCCGAGCAGGCGGTGAAACTCTTCCTCAAGCAGGTGGAGGTCCGGGTGGTGCAGCGTAAATACCGGCACACCATGGTCCACGACATGGTCGTGTGCCAGATGCACAGCCCCACGCCGGCCTTCCTGCCCGCCCTCCGAAACCCGGAAGACAAGCCAACGCCCAGCTCGAAGGGCCAGTACGAGCCGGACAAGCACAAGCACTGGACCGAGTTCGTGGTCATGGACAACGCTCACGACGCCATCTGCATCCTGAACAACTCCGCCGCCTTCAACCGCATGAAGGTAGACTACAAGTTCGACCCCCAGCCCAACAACAGCTCCTGGCTGTGCAGCGTTTACCTGCAGGACGAGCTGGTGGCCCAGGCGTCGGGCTCCAAGAAGAGCTCCAAACACGCGGCGGCGGAGGAGGCGGTGAGAAAGCTCCGCATGAACCAGGCCCGGCGGCAGCAGCAGCCGCCGCCACCAACACCGCAACCGCACAGGAGCTTCAGAGGAAACGCCCAGTGTGAGTCCAGCAGAAGTTTCGGGCTGCCGGCCGGGAGAAAGAAGCATCTGAGCGAGCTGGTGATCCTGGAGAACTCCGACAACGCGATCTGCATCATCAACGACACGGCTCAGTTCAACAAGGTGACCGCCGACTACAAGTTCTCCGTTCAGCCCGACCATCGCTGGAGGTGCGAGGTCTACCTGGAAGGTCAGTACGTCGCAGCAGGGGTCGGCCCCAAGAAAATAGTCAAGCACATTGCAGCCAAGGAGGCTTTGGCCACGCTCAGACAGACGCAGGCCGTTGTGAAGTCCAATCTGAGGAAGGACGGGCACTGCGACGCCATATCCCGCTCCCAGATCCTGGCCCGCTCTGGCGAGGAGGCCAACCGGATGGAGATCAAGGAGGACAACATCGGAAACCAGCTCCTCCGGAAGATGGGCTGGAAAGGAGGCGGCCTGGGCCGGGACGGGGACGGCATCTCCGAGCCCATCAAGGTGAAAGAGCAGTTCTCCAGAGAGGGTTTGGGCATGGACACGTTGAAGTCGGGAAATCAGCTCAGCAAGCGTGACATCGAGAACATCATCCGGAACTACGCCAGCTCAGACCGCCAGGACGACCTCCGGTTCGCCACCGACCTCAACAACGACGAGCGCAAGCAGGTTCACCAGATCGCTCAGAAATACGGCCTGCGGAGCAAGTCGTATGGACAAGGGTGGCAGCGGTTCCTCATTGTCAGTCGGAAGGTCCATAAAGACCAGCTCATTGACCAGCTCCTACAGGAGGGGCAGGTGGGCCGATATGAGCTGGTCAAACCTCAGGCCTTTCACTAAACTGCATGAACCATAAAACAATCAATTTTCTTAAATCCCTCTCAAGTTGTACGTGTTTATACAAATTTACAAAAAAGAGAGAAAAAAAACACGTTATCAGGTATAGCTTAGGTAGTTTTTGCATTCTTTCACCTTCTGTATTTCAGCTTTATTGGGAGACTGGAGGATGAGCAGTCTGTCATCCCTCTTGCCTTTTTTCATCTGAGCTCGCGGTGAGATCACATCCTAACGCTTCTGTTATTTCACGTATTTTCAAGAAAGAAAACAGCGCTTTTCGCCACTGTTTATTCTTTTGTATCATTTAATGAACCTGGCAGAAAATGCAGCTTTTCAATGGTTTAGAAATATCGCTGACGGTTAACTTGTGAAAGACAAGGATTAGAGCGGCATTAACATCCAACTGTAGCTAAGAGGTCATCAGTCTCACTATAGCGGCGCTTCTGTGTTCAGCAATACATCGCAGTGTTTGATATTTCAGCCCCTGGAGATCGTTCTGCAACCTGTATCAGTGCTGAGAAAATCTTCACCTAGAAATGTAACTGATCTTCAAGTGTGTGATGTCTGTTTGTGCGTACAGTTAACCTGTCTGCTTGTTTTCACAAGTGTAATTACTGAATAAATTAAAACCCACTGATAACCATTCACAGGCTAACCAGAAGATGGATGTTTTTGCATTTTGAGTAAATTAAATGACAGAAGAGTGATGAATATTTTATTTTATTTACAGGAGAATGTACAGTTTGTTATATGGGTTACCAGTGCAAAGTTTCATATGAAAAAGGATTTTTTTTTTTTTTTTTTCAAACACTGTAATCAGATTTTTTTCTATGATGGCTGACTTGTAAAGATTGTAAAAGAGCACAGATATATTTTTACACAGCCTCAACCCACAAAGACTTGATGCACCCTCTAAGTAAGTCGACTGCTAAACCCATCTGTTGCTGGTCTAAATGGGTTAAATGTATTTCTATTCAGAAAAGATGCAGTTAAATCAAGAGCCCCGTATGGGTACAAAATGTATCATTTTTTATATTATATGGGCTGTGTTTACCAGTACGTAGAAGGTTTTAAAAGCAAACGCCATATTTGTACGAAAAAAATTGAGAGGAAAAGACCCCCAAAAGGCATCTGTTGAGTTGTCAGAGGGATGGTTGTCTGTGCCATGTTAGTTCTATCCCCCAAAAGGCTTTCAACACACACAAAATCAGAATTTGGAGCGTGCTGAAAAAGAAAGACACCCATGAACAGCTTTCTTTTCTGTAAATATAAATTGGCAGTCTCTGCACGACAAACCACAGCAAGCACATCTATTGAACTGTCACCACATCATTCAGTCAGTTCATTTCATCTATGAGAAGAGATGAGTCAAAAGGCTGGCTGTCACCTTTGGAAAATAAAAAGTAAAATGTTGGGGCATGTAGGCAGTAACCCAGGTATAACAAGGTACATTAACTTTGAACAAACATCCGCCATTGCCCAACAACAGCATTCGGCAGAAGTGAATGCCACAACACAACAGCATACAAACCTAGCAACAGTTAGGGGACAAATATACTGAGGGGAATCAAGGTGTGTCAACATATCATTGTAGGATCTGGTGGTTTCTTGATTCTGGGCTGGACACATGAAACTCCAACAACAGCAAAGGTCAACAGTCACGCCAACTCTGTTCAACAATAGCAGAAACCCTCTTCTCATACTCCCGTTTGTTTTCCTGGTACAGCTGGGCTGCTTGGCTGTTGGCCGGGCTGTTAGGGTTTGGCTCATCCAACAAAGACTTTAAATACACAGAGAACATCAGTTGGTTAGCTTTCCAAAAAATGTCCATCACAGTCAGTTAAGGCTTGTGTGTCATGATGTGGAAAGCACAAAATGACCACGTATTTATAAAGCTGTGTGGGCTGAACTAAATCTGTTGTTTTGAACTGTTTTAAGATGGTATGTGAGGCACCGGTGTGAAGGAGGGTTGCACTACCTGTATTGAAGTTAAGATTGAAGAGACATCGTATGTTGGACTCCAACGATTCTGAAGTATATCTAAGCATATGCTGCCATCTGCATACACTGCAAAGCATTCACAATAAAGAATGGTCAGTTTATCAGGAATACAAAACAGAGATAACTAAAAGACACCAAAATTGACATACCATTTGGATGAAACATTTTAGAGACAAATCGCACTGTGGGAGGTTTATTTGGATATTCCTCTGTGAATTCAATGGTAAGTTTGAATGTACCTGGAAGTATTCAGACATGAGAAAGTATTATTTCAAATGCAGATACTAAACACGATAGATAAACAAAATGCCAACATGAATATGACACAGATCTCTAAAAGTGTTTCCTGAAACTAGCAGTTGCAAACATTCAATGATACTCAGAAAATGTCTTAAGGTCCGAAGCTGCCTGCGAAGCCCGGGAAGAAATGTTTTATTTTGTTATCTATGAAAGTGCCTATCTAGACAATCTATAGATATTCACCATCATTTCACTTGCACCTAAATACACTTTCAACATAGTTAACAATCCATAAAATTATTCAAATAAAGCCCAGAAACCCCAAGACCAAAACTGTCATAAAACATTAGTTATTGATTCATTATACATTTATATTTGAAGACAGATACAGACAGAACAGAAAGAAAGACTTACCATCTTCAAAAGGTGTTCCCTCAGGTCTATAAGAGAAATAGAAGTATGAAAATGCGCACAAGAGCAGCACACAAACTAAAGACACTTGATCGGTTCAAAACTCAACCAGTGAAAATGACTTACCCAAAAATGACAGCATTCCATACCATGATATTGTTTTCTGATGGGGCTCCGCTAACTCCAGCTGGGGGGTCCTCTTGAAGCCTGACAGTTTAGGTAAAAGCACAATTAAATATAAAAGCACATAGACTTATATACCTCTAATGTCAAAGTTATCACTGCAATATGCCTCTTGTGACAAAAGTAATAATGAAGTGAAGCTTTTAATGCACCAATGAGCAAACAAGCATATTACATGAAACAGAACAGGTACATAAACTCAAAGTTGCACATGTAAACCCAGAACAGGCTGCAAGCTCCCACCCAAGATGGAGCTTCTCCATTTTCCAGTGTCGAGTAGTTAACTCAGGATTTATAATTAGGTAAGATACAGAACATTATTAAATGAGTGGAACTGGACAGTGCCTCCATCCACTTGGTTGTAACAACCGAATACCCAGCGTATGAATGATTATTTCTCTAGAGCTGAAAGACTGATTGGAACCATGGCCCAATCAGACTCTAAGGCCATTGATACTGTTGAACTGAGCGTAGTTGGCATTGCATGGCAGACTGCATGGCAGATGGCTGCTGATCAAAAGTCTTAAGTCATGAATTATCAGGGCCTGACGATAGGAGCTCATTTGATCACTCAGTGTTACGCAAACGTAACCAAACCTTTAGCCTCAATTGCCATTTGAACACTGGTTTGATCTACATTACCTGTTACATCTGTGTATCAAAGACACGTATAAAATCCCAAGGACTAAAGAATAAGTCGTTTTGTTACTTGCAGTACAAAATAATTTTAAAATAAGAAACTAAAACGAAGAGAGATCTTAAGTTACATACCCTCAACGTTACAACTCCCAAGTGCCTTGCTAACACCGGTGCCACAGACTAACCAGTAACGCTGACGATACTGACCGACACCTCATAAGTCACGGTCTTATAAATGCTAGAAGCGATTGACAGCAAGTGTATTCGCTATAAACAAACAAACCACATTAATCAGTAAACACTTACTATTATATATCACTTAATAATTTGTGGTAGCTGGGTTTGCCTTCAAAGCTAACAAACTAGCTTCAGGATGCTAACGTTAGCAAACCTACTTCTCTGTTGTTTTCCTTTGACTTACCGTTTAAAGTCTCTCATTAAACGTCGTCTTGCTGGAGTTGACATCCTGTTAACACGGAAATCGAATCTTTTCTCAACCCCCCAAATGTCTCAAAAGTAATATATATTTCTGTAAATGTTTAAATTTCTCAACCTCTAATTGGCTAGCCAACGAACGCTACTAGTTTGACAAATATTTGGCTGCATCTCAGAGTATGGGCGATACCAATCCCTGGAAAGAGGGAGAAGGGGGCAACTGCCACTTTATTTGTGAATTGAAAGGTCCCCCAATAGCCCCATTGTTTTGCAACTTAAATAACTATATCAAAATATGTATGCAAGTGATGTAAACTAGTTGTGCGCCGTAAGAAATTCAGTTTTATTATTATTTTTATGTTGAGTGGAGGACCCCGTCTGCATACTTGAAACATTCTACTGAATTACGTCATATGTTTGCACCCACATATAATTTATTTGGCAAGCAGCCACTATCCAGATGCCATCAAGACTTCATCCTTTTCTTAGCCATTATTTGTGTATTCAGATTAGTCAATTTAAGAAATATATTTGAGTCATGGTGAAAGCACCCGACTCGGTTCTCCAGTTTCAACCTACAGTACTGCCTCAAGACCACAAGATGGACCCCACATCCCAGGTGTTGTTAATCATGCACCTAAACAACCAAAGTCTGCAAAAGAAGCGTGTCCAGATGGTTTTATTGATTTAAGCGTCAAGGGACATGGGGATCAACAAAATTATCGCTGTCTTTGTAGCAAAAAAGATAGGACGACGTCCATGCCCTTGGTGTCGTTTTGAAAAAGTTATTTCTTGCTTATCACGACAGACCTCCCATATGGTCTAGCGGTTAGGATTCCTGGTTTTCACCCAGGCGGCCCGGGTTCGACTCCCGGTATGGGAACACGTCTTTTTCATTTTCTAGTTTAATTATTACCCATCATGACACGTAAACTTTATTAGCAGCGAAAAACAGCGAGCCTATTACACACCGTCTATATACGTAAAATAATGTATGTAATAATGTGTTTTTTTGCGAGATCATCAAGTATAGACCCCGCCCGCTGAGAAGATCTTTTGCCCTCATCTCAAAACTGGTTGGACATTCCCGGAAGATGCCTATCACAATTGTGCCAAGCCTTATCTGAGTAAGCATTTTGCGGGGGAACAATCCAAATGACATTTTTGGTCCGTAAAGTATTCTAAGATAATCTTTTCTGAAGAAGCTAATTGCCTGTAAATGTACACCTGTGAGTACGCAACGGTTTATAAAAACCCTGCGCTGCCGCCCAGGTACCTGCACGTCTAAAGGTAACTCACGTCTTCAAAACTAAGCTGCTGAATTACGTCACACGTTTGTGTTTATTTATCCCCATGCAGTTTTCGAACAACTGGATCTGATGTGGACATCTAACTTTTAGTCCCCCGTCTTTTTCCGTGAGTCCTATTTCTAAACTCCAAACCGTGCCCGACTTCCCCCTACTTCAACTAGGCGTTTTAAACCAAACTTTTTTTTACCGGGCCAATTATTTCCAAGGAAAATGTGACTGCGAGGAATTCCCCACGCATCAGCAGCCTCTATCGGAGAAAACCGCGACCTTGTGTCAGGAAGCACACGACAGCAGCAGGAGGGGGAATCTGAAGGGGGACTGTGCCGGGATGTTGCTCTAGCACCTCGCATCGGGGATCATTATGCGTTCTGGCGTCGCCGTGTTGGACGAGAACAGCCTCTGAATTTCCCCCAAAGGATCAGGGAATGCGCCCCTCTGATGACAGCCCCCACCAGAGTAAGTCCAGTCGGCAGGTCAGTCCCATGTTTCACAGCCTCTGTGTTCTTGGACCTAACAAAAGCCAAAAGTGACTGTACACTAAAGTTACTTTGTGTCATTTTAATTTTCTCTAATTGGGGGGGATTTCACCAGAAATACATGTTTTCTAAATTGAGAAAAACTTTTTAGCAAATGCATTATATTGCAACATTTATTCTGCCGGCTAAATTTGAAAACACTTAAATATAAAGATGTGTATCACACAGAGGAAATATGGGGGGAAAAGAAAAAATAACACAGTGTTTTTTATAACTAGAAGCTGGATCCCAGTGAAGGCGTTGTTTTCCACACTACTTCATACATTACAGTGACTGCTCTTTGTGTCAGTCAGCTGGCATGTGACCACACTGACACAGTGAGTGTGCTCAGTTCATCAATTTCTAGAGTTCATATTGCGTATAGCCACAAGTTATAGAAGCATACTACAGCAGTTTGTCTTCTGATAGAGTTCTCACTTTGTGATTATTGTGAGGAATGTTTTCTACCTCAGGTCACCCTTTCCACTCGTGTGCCTGGAAAAATGTTGAAATTCAGACTATGTGGCTAACTGGATTCGCAGAGCAATGTCCAAATCGGTACATGTTCTGCGTCTGACCAGAATGAAGGGATATTACTGCTGAAATGACTGGTGCCGGTATTTTCTCAATCCTGAATGGCACTAATTCTCTAATTAATTTTTAAGTCTAGTATTATAGAAAAGTAGTAATGCCTTTTTTTGGAGTTGTTTCGTTAATCGAAATAGAAAGATTAAGGGTGGCGGTTTAAACTCTGTGGGGATTTGAGCTGTTTTAACTATTACCTGAAGTGCTTCAGACAGTTTTGGCTTAAAAGCTTGAAAGCTACCGCAGCCGTGGATGACGCGCAGGTTGCCACTCGTTCCGTGAGGCAGCTCCAGGCTGGAGTTGTTGACTAAAATGGGACAGAACTGCTGTGGGAGAATCCTTGTGGGCTCATTGAGCTGTTGCGGAGGACAAATACAAATGAATGTTTGCTGAATTTTACAAATATAGGTCTGTAATGCTTGACAGGATTGTGTTTTTTAGTATGCTGTGCATCTACCCAATTCTGTGGGGAGTCTAAATGTTTGCCAGATGTTTACATTTTTGGGTTGAGATGCTTGTATCATGGGACAGACAAACAGTGTCTCATTGGTCAGTCGGAGTTGCTCACTTCAGAGCGGGCAGCCGTGACGCAGAGGGGAAGGGAGAGTTATAAGATGTTAGTTTGTCAGTCCCTCTGGAGAGAAGTCCAGCTGGACCCACCAACTCTGCACTGGCCCTCCCTTCTCTCTCCCCCTGAAGTCTTCCCATGGTGGGAATGCTGGCAGAGGCTGGTGGATAATTGGAAACTTCAATCCGCTGAAAACAGTTATTCAGAATAAGACTTTCCAAATATACTCCAGCGTGGAGTCGTCTTGTTTGTTCGAAACATGTGTTCGTGTTTCAGAGGCATCTTGCCATGCTGCTGCCCACTCCTTTGCCTTATTCCTTTCTGCTTTGATAGCAATATTATTGAAGAGGCTTTAGCAGATGAAGGCCAGTCGCGTGTGTGTGTGTATGTGTTTGTGCTGGCTGGAGCAGTTCCCGGTAGCCTTCTTATCCTGTGACAGTCATGTCACCGTCAGCAGTCTGAGCAGCTGAGGAGTGTGATGATGGCCAAGGACAACAATGGATAGCAGTCTGTTGTTCTCTGTTTAGCGGCGAAGGGCTCCTCAGACATCAGATACTTTTTCTTCCCAAGATGTGCCCGCCTGTCTTAATGGGCCTTGATATTGATTTGACTTCACAAAAAGAAGAAATGGGCTTTTATCTTGTAGACAAAGCGGCACTCCAGTTTCACAAAAGCTTTCAGAGGCCTTTCAAGAGCCAGGGTATACTGCTGTCTTTTTCATTTGCAAGTTGGCATGTGTGATAAAATGCTAAACTTTCCTATTTCCTTTTCTCTGCCTGCTGTTTTTACTCAAACTTACAAGTAAACTTGCAAGCTCAAAATTAATTAAATGACACCTTCACAGGAGTGTGTATATTTTTTTGTCATTTGGTCCCTTGAAAATAACCACAAGATGGCAATGTTAATATGCTTTGACTAAACAAACAATCATATGAGATGGCTGAAACCTCAGATAACTTTCAGAAATGCTGGAACCGGCTTGTGAAAAGAGAAATAAAACTCTTGAACTTCCCTTTTTTAGCACAAAAAAAAACACACAAGAAAAGCAGTTGGCTTAATTTCTGCTATGGGCTTACTGGGGAAGTGTCGTTTGCAAAGTTCCCCTAATTCAACGCTGCAGTTTAACCACCTCGAGCTTTCCGCACCTGAATATCCCCCAGTCAGGCCAGCGCCAGCCACAAAAAAAACAAAAAAGCGCTGGACATGACGTCAGGGAGAAAGGAGAAACTAGGGAAATTCCACCTGTAACCTCATTTTGCTCTCATGCTGCCTGCCCCACAGGCATGTGACTTGGACGAGTCATCGTGCCGTAGTTTCTCCATGAATCCGTACGTTGTCATGACGTAATCCAGTCCAAGCTATATTTAGCATTAAAGAGGATGGACAACAGCAAGAAAGTTATTCAACACGAGCTTGTGAGTTCTTTTATGTATGAAAGATAGAAATTAAATGATTGAGTTTTTAATAAACAGCTAAATGGATTTACTTACAATTACACAAAAACTGACAAGTCACATCTCTTTTTGTGGTTTATACTGTGTGACAACATCAAAGTTCCTATTGAAATGATACCAAACTGGTATCAGTTGACCTTCAATGGAAGCAGCTGAGAGGCAACATGTCCTAACCTTTAGTGAAGCTTTATTATGCTAATTTGAAACTGAAATTTGCATAATTTTAATAGGCGTAATATTTAATAGGCTGTTGTTGGGAAGCCTGTGGGTGGGCAGTGACTTGTTTCAGGTATATTTTAGATTTTAGTCATCACAAATGTCTTTCTCAGAGACCATCCACAGAAGACTTCTAAGAACAGAAACACAGAGGCTAAATAGCCGAATGCACAGTTCGTCACAAAAGCAGGATTATTCAGGAGGCTTCGTCCCAAACACTGCACACACATAAGACAGAAATGAGCCCCCGATAACCCCAAACAAGATGAAGCTGCTGTAGAGGATGGATGAAACATTTATCCTCTGCAGACAGGCAGGCCTCGGTGTATTACATAGTTAGTAGGGAGAAATACTGTTGGGTTTGCAGCATGTTGAAATCATGAGATTAGTTAACCACATTACTTAGATATGTTTATGATGCCTAAAGAGGTCAGGGTAGGCCCACAGTGCTGTGTGCTGTAACTCTGATGTATGTGTAATTACATTAGGGTGTGACTTAGTTTGTAATGTTCCAGCTTACTGTTGTTTAACCACAAAATCTAGGTCCCTACAAAAATAGCAACTATCTTTGTCTGCAACTTTAGCACATAATGACATCCGAGCCTATCATTTTTCACGTCTGCTACGTCTAATGAGGCAGCAGTGAGTGGTTGGTGGAGGCCTCTCATGAGTCAGCTAAGACGGGGCTGCCTGGACTTACACACTGAGCCTGAAGACGGCAAAGGATCCAACCTCATTCAACTTTCAACAAATGTAACTCACACGAGGGAAGGCACCGCTAACAGAAGCTGCCGGGAGCTTTGGCCGATCACTGCGTCTGCCAGAGTGCAAAGTGTCTGTCATCACCCGTCAGCAGCTTTTGTCCTTCTGGGTTTGTTTGAGTTCTTTTTGGTTTGTTTCAGAATGACAGGGGGTTCTTGTGATCGCTTAATTATTTACCTGTGTGTGAACTGGACATTATCATCAAGGGCCTGACTGACAGCAGAATATATAAAGTTCTCATGGTCTTTTATTAATAATGAACCAGGGAAGAAGGCCTCCTGGTTTAACATGTGATGTGTTTCATATATATGTATATATGCATTAAAAAAATGTAGTAAACGTTTTTAAGAAGAATTCTAGAGAAACAGGTTTTTTGGTAAATTAGGTAATGTAGCAATACATTGGACTGCCGGTAGCTGAAACAGTCGTCAGAGGTGTGATGCTGATGATGTGCATTGTTGGCATGTTTTCTTTGCTTAATATTTAATGAGATGCTGTCTGCATGTGGGCAGCAGTGGAGCTAATACTGCTGATCAGTCTTACCCTTGTTTTCAGAAACTGCACTGTCGTATTTCTGAAATATTTATAGCACCCCGGGCCTAAAGGGCCAGCCCAGCCCCTAAAACATAAGTCTTACCATCACGTTGACTACTTATTCCAACTGAAGGGGGCCTAAAACTACAAAAACACTACTATGCAGTGTTCTGAATGTAATGAAGATAATGTGATAATTTGATAAAAATTTGTTTTTAAAAAATCTTTCGGCTGGGTCAGTGATCATGACACGGATTCATAGTAAAATGATTTGATCTGCACAGGAAGAAAGGTTATTTCCTTAAATGTCACGTCACACCCACCATTTTCAGAGAAGTGTATGAAAAACAGCTAAAAGGCTTTCTAAGTTGTAGGTAATCTACATCCAGTTTGGTCAGTGTGTGATGGGGATAAGGAATGTCAGCTCGGTTGTGTGCATAACGGACACATTTAGATGGAAACGGAGACCTGGTATCCTGCACATCTCACAGAAATCCTCTTCCAATGCGCCGCGTATGATTGTGTCTACGACCAATAGGAATGACCGCTGTGTACAACACTCTGAGAGGGGCCAGCTGATCTGTGGTCATCGTTTCTTGCTCCATTGTGGTAATGAGATACACCGAGCTGAGGTGTTAAATTCAGAATATGCTGTCTTTACAACTCTTCACACATACAACACTTTTTTTTAGATCTATATATTTTCAGTTTTGTCCCGTTAGCCCAGTGAATCATCTCTGGTCCTGGCTCAGCTCAGGACAGTCACTGTCCAAGAACGATGAGGAGTGCACAGCACCATGAGCTTGTCAGCTAAGTTGTTGCAATGAGAGGTCTTACCTCAGCTGCTGGCATGCTAAATAACTCTACGGCCTTGGTTGTCTTTAATTTCTCGCTGTAATCCACACTCCACAAACAGTTTTCGAGTGTTTTCTTCTCCATTATTTTGTTTTCAGCTTAGTCAGGTTAATTGAAAAGCCCTGCTGCCCTAGTTTCCGCCTCTTTCTGGTTCTTCTATGGAGCACACTCTTGTCCTATTACCTACATCTCACCGCAGCCATCAGATGACCTCCAAGCTACAACAAATAATTCACAGTCCTCCAAACGCTCCCATATCTCATAGAGCCAAGGATTGTTTCAAGATGTCTGTCAGCGTCTGTGAATCCACACCTCTTAACTGGTGGTCACACTTTTCTTTGTGCAGTTTCTATCAGGCTTTGCGTGGTATGTACTTGTAGTGGTCACATCTATCATAGAAAGTGAGAAACAGGGAAATTTAGGCCTAACTAGGGCCTGCATTTTACACAGTTTTGATCAGTAACATAAACACAATTACTTCTTACCTTTTTACACCTTATTGTCTGCCAAAATAAAAGTAAATTCAGATAAAATAAAAATATGCTTACTGACTTAGAACAACTGAAACTTTTGCTGTGTATGAATAATAGTAATATAATTGATATTATTTTCTTTTTTCAGGTGGCATATGACTTAGTATCAGGCAAATAGTTTTCTAGTTTTGGTTCCCCAAGTCAGGATTAGCTATACTGACATGCTCTGCCTTTATTAGAGACATGCCTCAGAAAACGTGGCGTGCTTCTTTCTTTGTTATTCACAGCTTGTACACAAGAGCCACAAGTGACCCCATTTTCATTCTTAGGCTGCAAAGGAAAGGTGTGCCCTTTCAGATAGTCTGCATGGTCACATGTCCCTCCACTGATCACACATCAAGGCATTTTTCCCTGCCCTAGTTAATGTGTAACCATTGTAAGAATAAAGCAAGAACACAATGCTCTGAGTTGCGGAGGCTTTTTGTGTTTTCACACAGAGATGTGAATTAAATGTTATCCCACTGACATGTCTTGAAGCAGAAGCAATTTGTACATTCTCAATTTTATCTCTCTTGTCCTGGTTTGTTGTGCAAATGGTTTTGAGTTTGTGTTTGGTAATATAAAAGATAATTGGAACAAGCAAATTCTTAAGAAAGAAGACTTTTTAAAATTCGTTTTCCATTTTGAGGGAAAATGCCCTGCAACACATGATTGACATTTTTTTTTCTTTCTATTTTTTTTTTTTTTACTTTGGTCTAGATTTTGGTCCCTGAATGTAACCATCCAACATGTAACACAAGGCCCAGTGAAGTGCTGGAAATCAGTAAGTGGGATGCTCGGTCTTCACCTGAAGAAGTGACCATTTTTACACATCATAAAGCCATGATTTGAGGGCATTGAAAGGACTATCTCCATCCATAATTATTTACAGTGGGGTCACGGGGTGGGGGCTGGAGCCTATTCCAGGTGACAGCGGGCGGGATGCGGGGTACACCCTGGACAGTCCAGTAAGGACTGCCTGACATTGATATGTTGGATTCATTTTGGAGGCCGAATGTTGGCGTGGTAGTTGGCAATGCTGCCCTGGTGGGGCATTCTTTGTATTATTTGCTCAGAAACCCGTTGATCAGAAACCCGTTTGCCTCTTCTGATGCAGGATTGTGTGAAAGCATCATCAAGTTTTGAAAGATTTGCACAGTTCAGTTCAAGATCGACAGCTGTGCTCATTCATTGGCTCAAGAGAGCTCTAACCTCAGTCTCATACAAAATAAGCAATTGTCCATAAGGTGAACATTGTTAGAATTACATGTCTTTCTGTGTTTTAAGCCGTTTTCCTTGATTTTAGGCCTGCCTCACTGCATTAGCCTTAAGTTTATCCAACTATAACTGAAACTTAAAGTTGAGGACATTTTTTCCAAAGAGGGGTGATAAGTGGGGCTTGTTGAGTTTAACTTTCCCTCACAGCAAAGCGATTTGCTCTGAAGGTAACAGCTGCTTTCAACTCAGAGTTGAAGGGTTGTAAATGGGTTCCAGAAAGAACTGATGTGAGGATGTGAAAATACTTGTCTGGGACTCAGAGAGTTATTTGGGCTTTGATGAACTACAGATCCTGCTGTAAGTGATTTTAAATTGTTAATTGTTTGAAATAGCAACCCTCGTGTTCTCCCAAAAAATCCTCAATTAAAAAAAAGTTGAATAAACTAACTTTTGACTCGGTTAGATGCGATGCCAGACGACTTTTTAGCAAGACTCATACACCCCACTGCATTCACTGTGAACACAGAGAGCAGAACACTCACCACAGACCACCACTTCCTGTTTGCCGAAGTGTCATTTCTGATAAAGATTACTATCACATCTCAGTCATATCAGTGTGAATAGAACAAGTTATAGTTAGAAACTTGTTTTTACATTGTTGCTTATGACGGTTGCCACATAGTGCACTGGTAAGTGTTCACACCTTTAACATTTTAGATATGAATCTCTAAGTATTCAGAGAAACTATCATGTAAGTATAGTTCACAAGAAGAGTTTTCTGTGATCAGAGGAGAGTTACTCTCTCACGAGGCACTTGCTCATGCCTAAATGCAGCCATTTGTGTATAAGTGAGTAGTGTTATATTTCTTTTTACAAATGTTTTTAAGGCTTAATACGGCAAGGCCAACGAGTCCTCCCCAGCAGACTCAGATCTCTTTGGAAATGTCATAATGGGACACAAAGAGATGTGAACCTTACCCCCGAGCTGCCATACCAATTTTAATCACCATGCCTGGCCCATATTGTAAGGTCAAAGTCTAAAGTAAGTAAATGCCTGTCCAATTGTTCAATTACACCTCCAGCCCTCTTCTGCCTCTGCAGGAGAAACTTGCCCATCGCCTTTCAAGTGGTTCTAGGTGTGGCTTTCCAGTTGGTCCTCTCTGGTCTCCCCTCCCCCATGCAGCCCTGTCCAATCCCTGCCACAAGTACAACTCACCTGAAAGGATTTGCATACTCATCGCTGATTGGCCAGGTGAAGGCTCTGTGCCTCAGGCCTTCTCTACCAATGGCTACAGTGCTGCGTGACTCATAGGGAGAGGACAAGTTGCTTCACTATACTTCTCCTTTTTCTGTTTCAAACAGCAGCCATTGCATTGTCTTCCCCCCCCCCTCCTTTCCAGTGTTGTTTTTCCACTGTGAAGAAGAGGTGTGGGTCAGGCCTGTCATCTTGACACCATATTCCTCATTCGAAGGCGTTTGGATTATTCCCAGTTTCACCTTTCTGTTGTCAATTTTTCTTTTTGTTTTCACTGGTTGCTGAGATCGACACTTGTTTGATCGCCATAATGGACCTTGTCACCCGAACCCCGTGTCTTTGAGGTCAGTGATGAATAGTTCTCCTCTTCACTTTTCACTTCTTTTTAAGGTTGGACGAGTTTTGGTCGCGATGGTGAAACTTGTTTTACGCGTAAGTTGTTGCCTATGAATTTTCATCACAGTTTATGTGTTATTTACTATATTCAAGGTTGAAAGTACATAAATATTTCGCAATTGTGTGTTTGTGACAAAAAGGGCATGATGTTTTACAGGGCTACATTATGGGCACCCTTAACTTTATAGCATTTATAGCAAGTGGAGTTACCATGTCAAAGGTTTTGGAGGATCACTTTAACAAGTCTTTCCAGTTTAACTGACAAGTATTTTCCCCCATCTCATCTTTCATTATTAAATCTCTATTGTGGAAGCTAGATTGACTTTGCTTTCATCACATCAGCTTAGCTTGAACGTATTAGAATGCATTTTTGATAACCTACTGACATTTTATAATGGTTTTTCAACCAATAGGTGACAAGTGTTGATTCTTGCACCTGCTGTTAAAAAAATCAATTGGGAATGATTTTGAAGTGATGCTTCTGTTTGTTGTATTTGTTTTTACAAATTGTTGCCTTATAAGGTATGTTGAAGTAAGGGCGGGAGCATCGTTTTGCAAGCCTCTGGACCACACTGGCCTGTATTTGTCATGGTGTGCTAATCAGTAATTACACAACATGTTCACTTGATCCACAGATGCCAACCAAATGTCAAAAGTTGTGATTTAAAAGGTGAATTGTAAATTTGTGTGCCATAAACGACTCTAGTGTTTCTGCTCCCTGCAGCAGTTCTGCGCATGACATCAGTCGTGCAGTGCCTTACGCATTAAAATCATCACCTTACCAGAACAGAATGTGGCTCATCTTGTAAATTAGTCCAAAAGAATGCCATTTGTGCTCATGAGAAAGTCTGAACCTTCAGCAGCATACTTCCTTTTTCAGCATAAACAAGCTGACCTTCCCCAATTTTTTTTTCGGTCCTACAGTGAACCAAATTATTCTGGTTGATGTTGTTGAGTGTTTTTAAAAGTTGCTCAGTGCAGAGGAGATAAAAGCTTGCTTCCTGTTTCACCAGAAATCTACTCTGCACTTTGTGAACCACATAGGACAGCGCGTGCATGCTGTATTACTGAATAAACGTGTCTGCAGTTTGAGCAGCAGCATTTCTGACTCATTACCCTGAAACTGTCTTCAGCTGCTGTTACACGTACAGTGCTCAGAGCTCTGCAGTTACTGTGCTTTGCAGTGCTGCAGATGTTTGTTAAATTTGGAAAGAAAGTGATCTTCTCATCAGCTTGGCATTCTGAATGTAGCTTGTTGATGCAGTATGTAGCATTAGAGTTGAGATATACCTCACAAAGAGCACTATGGAACGGATCCTTTCATATGTTGAATACATATTTCAATATGAAAGGAGTTTTTTAACTTTATCGGGAGTGGATAAATTGGCATTGCAGATAGAAAAGGAGTTTTTTTTGTCTCTGATTACTTCCCAGTTGTGTATCAGCACTTAATGCTCGTGACTGAATGGCTTTATTGTGGAGCAGGTATGAGTTTGCATTTGCCCTAAATTTCTCTTCTATGCCTACTCTGATTTGTTTTGTAAATGAGGGCCTTGTGCCTCGCAATATACACTCATACTGGAGCTGCCTTTTTCTGACACCGTTTGTTTTCTTCAATGGGGGCGCTGGTTAAGATCAGGACGGGGGCTGAATGGCAGTTTCGAGTTGGCTGGCCTTTCAATACAGAGTCAACAGGTCTTGGCCTGTAATTAGATCATTAGGTCTGGGCAAAATGACTGAGGCATTGCAAGAGAATGGCATGACGAGAGCGAGGGGGGAGGAGGCTTTATTTTTTACTACAGCCCTCAGCATGCCGAGATATGTAAAAATGGATGTCTTGTTCAGTCTAATTTTACAGGCACATGTCTTAAAAACAAAAAGCCAACCGTGTTAATTTCTTTGCTTGCATATCAGCCGACCTCACAAATGCTTACAAGGTAAAGAATTTTAACTTAATAATCTTCAGATTATTATATATGAGAGTTGTAATTCCCTTTGTTTAGTCTAAATGTGACAACAAGATACGAAAAAAGTTCAGTATGAATGAAAAAAGAGGGGTGGGGGTAAAGAGGAATTTCTTTACCACCTTTTTCGTTTGGTCCTTGTCTGGTGACCATCCCCTCAGAACTGTTCCAGTTTCTGTTGTGAAAAACCTGCAGATTCATAGCGAAACTAGTCAAAGCACGACCCGTCTATCACTGGAAAATGTTAACATGAGAAAGCGTAATCTCCCACAGTTTTGCAATATTTTTACGTGTTACTTGCTCAAATTTCCAAATATTTTTAATTTCCATTTGCGATGGATAGACCTCAAAACGTTAGAAATTTTGGTGGGAAATTTGACTTTCCATGGTTAGCTAGTGGGGGATGGTGTCTTCTGCTAAATCGGCTATCGTGCCACTGAGCAAGGCATACTTCCAATGAATTCTTTGAATCAGTTAATGCATTCATGTATAAGTGCAGCAAGTAAACAGAACTTAGATTAATTGAGCAACTATCTGTCCGTGTTGCAACGGCCTCACACTCTGAGCATGCTGTGACTGGCTGCTCATTTCTCTGAAATGCTTTTAGAGCCAGAACTGTGATCATCACATCGCGTCTTCTTCGAACTGAAACTGATGTGACGTATTTGTGGATTTAAAAAAAAAGAAGATTCCTTTATAACTATTGATTTGGCTTTGATCAATTAACAGATGTTTTCACATTAATATTGAGTCTTCCAAAAGGACTGAGTACATCAGCAGATCAGAAATTAAATTCAAAACAGTCAAAGAGAAGAAGAAAATGATAGTATCAAAATATTTAAATCCTACATGGAAAGGGCAAATGTATTTAAAGCTGATACACACACACATACATATGTATGTATATATATATATATATATATATATATATATATATATATATATACTCTTAAATATGAACATTAGTCTTCTTACTGTAACACTATCAACCGTGTTTAGATATGGATGTGAAATCAGTCTTTTAGAGGTGTTTTTCTTCAACATTGTTGCAGGATATATAATACAGACTGACTGACGGTAGACAAAGACTTGAATGTGCTCACAACTTCAGTGTCATGTTTTACATTAAATCCCCCCTGAAATCTACCTGGGCCTGTGAAAAATTCCAGTTTCCAGGCCATACTTGTTGAGGTTTTTTTTTTTTTGGTCAAAGAAAGACTGGCTCATAATTACCACCAGGCTAGAATATTTAAAAGACAACCGTGGTGGTGTTTAAGAACAGAGAAAGGTTAAAGAAAACGATTGCCTGAGATGACATGTGTAGTATCAGGCCACACCTTTTTATAAGTCTCTTGGTTATGTAATGCATCATGTTGGTCAGATAGTCTGTCTCCACCTAACTTATCTGCTGCGTCTCATTGCGGCTGTGTTTGTCATTTGTGTGCCTGCAAGTCACTAATGCACCAATTCATCTGCATGAGAAGGTAGAGTTTTGAAGAGCTAATTAAAAAAATTAATATTATAATTTCTTAGGGAATTACATACATTCAAAGCTGCTGGCTTTGTTTAACATCTATAGCATTTAGCCATTCTATTCAGAATAAAACACTACAATTTAAGCGCTAATGTTCAAACTCATGGGGATGTTTGGACATTTTTCCAAACTAACACAGGGACTCTCCTGTTTGCTCTGGAGATAATCTGGTGAACAAAAAGAAATAAATTGAATTTTAACTTCCAGATGGCAGTTTGGTATTTTGAGGAAATGATATGCCCTTTAAAGTAGCACAAAGTTATTAAAATGCACTGTGTGTATTAAGCACATGAAACATTTTGTTGAAAGACTGACCTGTTTGGGAAATGATCATGAGAAACAAATCTAGAGGAAAGGTTATCTGTCTTAGAAATCTGTCTATACTCACAGTATATGTGTGTGTGGGGGCAGTTTTGATAAAAGCTGCATGCAGAGCATCACACGCATCGTCATTTCTCTCTCTGTTGGTCTTTGTCTTTAGTTGAAATGCAGTCATTTGTAACCATAAACACAGAAATTGGAAATATTTTGGTCTTTTTAGTCATTTTGAGCATTGCCGTGGCCACAGTACAATGTTATTCTTTCCTGTTTTATGGGCTCCACCCTGCATGAGGTAACATCAGGCAGAAATCTGCTCCTCACTGCGAGATGCACGCCAACAGAAAACAGACAAGAAAAACGTTTTTAGCCCACGTCCCGTGCCAACATGTCGGATTGCGTGGTACAAAGAGGCATTCTGACCAAGGAGAAATTGATTTCCCACATGATTTCTGAGGCTGTGGTCCCAGACATCCAGCTGCAGTGGTGTCTGTGTCTGAAAGCTTCAGCAGCAGAGTCTCATGGAAAATCCAGACGTGCCTGTCATCTACTAAACTCAGGAGTGCCGAGGACTCCTCAGCACTCCTGAAAAGATGGGTATCAAACTTTATCTGTATATTTATTTTCCACCTTAAGCCTCTTTTCTTAATACCCTGCTTTACTCAGCATAATGGCAACTTCTATCTTCTCATCTCGTTTTTTCTGTGTTACACCTGACAACCAGATTACTCTGGCAGACCTTTGATTAAACATCAAGTGGAGGCTCAAATAATCACCTACAGGCAGAGTGGTGCCCTTTTTCATCATCGGCATCATGATAAGGGGCGGTGGACTCAGTTCATGACTGCAGTACATTGCTAAATGCAGAAACCAACGGTTTAACTGTAAATCATCAACAGTTTGTCTGTCTGCACGTTGTTTTTTGTTATTATTCAGTTGCTTTACATAAACAAAAAAATTAATTGTTCAGTCTTGTTTGTTCATTGTATTAGAGCTATAGCTCAGTTCCTAGTTAATAACATCTTTGACAATATCTAGCAAACATAACTTGTTTGTGCCTGTCACAGTCTGCAACATCCACAGGACATTCTCACCAACACGTGGTCTTCTCCGAGCTGCATGAGGCCCACTTGCCCTCTCCTTCCCATATGACCGAGCCTGCTATACTGGCTCTCTCCCTGTGTGTGTTCCTAGGTAACAGCCACTCCTTGTTTACCTTTGCGTTTTTGCATTGTGATTCTCATCAGGACAACATGACCACGGCCCCTCGGGAGACTTATTGTCAGGCCTCTTCATTCAGGGTAGTGTTGAAGTTAAAGGCCGTTATATACTCATAACTATCGTGTAATTACCCGTCTGAAAACCGTCACTTTTGCAGACATTTTTATTGAACTTATATGTTGGTTCTTTTTAGGTTTACTCTCACATTTAATTATTGCCAATCCTTTTTGCTGTGAAACAGCTTGTTCAGTTTGTTGCATAAACCTATGGAGCACTTCCCTCTCTATCCAGCTACTTTATTGTCCTAATCTCCTGCTCCCATGCAGTACCGTCCTCATAGCCTGACTGTCATAAATAATAGTATTTCATAAAGCTTTCTCAAATATTGACCCACCTAAACCGACTGTTTCTGCTTCCTACACAGATCTCAAACGCTTCTCACTTCATCTCCATGAAGATGAACAAAAATAATTGTTTGGTCTGTGTTGCAGCTGGCCATAAAAAATAGATCAAATATGCTGGCTTCAGTGAGTAATCCTCGTTGTAATATTATGTGGTGGTGAAGAACAGATCAGACAAAGATGTTGAAAACATGTGAAGGAGGCTTAAATGTTTGATCTAAAACAGACCTAAAAAACGCATCTTCTTCCGCCTCTAAATGAGCATGTTGTCACTTGCCTCAAACTTTTCAAAATGTGATGGTGCTGGTGTCTGCTTATTTTCTCAGTCACTGTGCTTTCACTATTTAGCCCAAGCTGAGCTAGCTGTGCTACATTTGTGTCAAAATCATGCAAATGGGCACATTACTACTGAGACTGACAGTCGTATGAGATCATCTGATCTCCTTCTGACTCTGCTCCATCTAAAGGTGTGTTCCTCATAACCTACGAGCACATGCCAGCTTGTGGGTGGACACATGAGCCTGCGTGTGTCCAGACCTGTTTGGAATGCAGTTTCCTCTGTAACAGCCGGGTCCCCTGTTCAGCCAATGCTTTTAGCCCTGATATTCCTGTGTTCCTTATAACAATGTTTTTCAACCTTTTTTGAGCCAAGGTACAGTTTTTCATTGAAAAAATCTCAAGGCACACCACCAACCAAAAATGTTAAACAAATCTGTATCCGCCTATAGTAACACTATAGTTATTCTTATTTTATTCTTATCTTATCTTAAGTGTCTTGAATAGGAAGCAAATAAACACAAAAATGTATTTTTATCATATTTTATATTTCTTCTTTCAAATTGCTTAACATGTCCACTTCAATATATAAAATTATATACAAAATCTAGTCATAAGGAATTATTACATGATTACTCCACCAGTCACTTGTACAGCACAGATACTCAAAAATGATCTGCAGATAATTAATTCCCTATCAAAAAATCTTTTTAGACCAATTAGGTGAAATAGGATGATTTTCTACGGCACACCTGACCATCACTCGCGGCACACTAGTGTACCGAGGCACAGGGGTTGAAAACACTGCCTTATAAGACTGGTAGTGTCAAAAATATTTTGGCAAAGATCACATCCTACCCATATAAGCTACAAGTGGAATTTATCTTCTTTGAGAAGATAAACTGGGTTTAAAACATTGAGGGTTGTTGCATAATGGGATTGATTACACCAGGGAGTAATATTGATAGAAATAAAGGTTTAATCCTTGTTTCTACCTGGTTAAGATGTCCTCTTTAGTCGCTATCGGAGTGAATGTAAACAGGTCGGCATGTTTGTTTAGTCCTGTTTTTTAAGTCACCTCAGCATGAAAAAATGACGCCATTATGATTGTTTTCTTTACAATTGATTATAAATCATGATCTATCCACTTCTAAGTTTAGTTTTAGTAAAAGGAGAGAAATGAATTTTTCCAGTCTAGTCATGCATCAAACTAGGCTCCACACATCTGCCAAAACAAAAACATTTCAACTATGTTCACAAGGAAACTATAAGCAGGCCAGTGAGACACAGCTGGCATACATGTAAAGACTTGTGTGATGTTATCCTTTTTTGTGTTCATTATGGAATTATTTAGAATTCTTAAATCATGCAACAGAGCTGAGAGTCAAGTCAAGTCCCATCAAACATGCCACCTTCTGACATTTATTGAACAGAATGCTTTTAAAGTGTGTGATGTGTTTCTGCCTCTTTAAGCTGGACGGATCATGTTATGTATTTAAAGAATTAAAGGGCTAGGTCATGTGGTGTCATGTGAAGTAAAGTGGGAGGAAGGAGTTGGGGTTTTTAAACACTTTCTGCTCTTCATATGCACATATCCTTGATTTTGAGTGTTCGATCAAACTATGCCAGCTTGGTGGACATCAGAGTGTCGTGTACTGTGATGCTTTAGGGTGCAGCTGTCTTTTCTGAGTCTGCTGCAATTTCCTGTCCTGTTTTCACAACTTCAGTGGTTCTTTCTATCTGTGACATGTGGTTGGTTGCCACATTACAGATATAGGCTGCTGGGTTTGCATCTGTGAAGCTGAAACATGCTTTCTGTGGCAGTGTGTGTTTTCACAGCATGGATTTAGTCCAAATTAAATTTACTGACTTCTCTGTTTCAATTGTGTTTTAAATATGCACAACTCTAAGGCTAAGCTTTAGTCATATTCAGCCAAATGGTGATGGGGAAAGTATATTTTCTTGTTGATGACTTCCATAGAGGGTTAAATGCAGCCGTCTAAGGAGCTAATGAAAGGCTGCTGGACGACCCTGTTCACACTCAGTGTTTGTGTGCCGGTAGGCTGGTCTTATATTCAGGCCTGTAAGTGGGCACTGAGCAACGGGAACTTTGTCATTTTTCCTGAAAATGTATTTGAAACTGATTCTTAGGGGGAGCCTGTGGATGTGTATCTGTTTCGAGTTGTGGGGATAGCACTGCTGTCTGTTTCTGCACACCTTGCGTCAGAGTTGTGGTCAGGAGATGTCTCCAAAAGGTAGGTCAGGCTCTGCATGCCCTTGTGACACTTTTGTGGTAACTATCTTGAAACTAAAACATGCTAAATGTCAGAAGGTGAGAAAAAAAACCTGTCACTCATCTGCAGATCAAAATTTAAAATTGTTTTATCAGATTTTATATATCGATAGAAGACATATTGATTTTTATTTCAGATTCAAAACATGGGATGAGTAGATTTTTTTGCAAGTGTGTTGATAGAATGTGTTTTGTGAAAATTTTGAAAATAAGCCAATCGCAATCAATTTTTCCCTGAATGTCATTTTTGAAAATTAAAACCAGAAAAAGTGTGATTCATATAGGAAATGTTACCAGTATTTCTATAGAGTAATAGCTTGTTGTCTGAGGAGGAAGGAGGGGGAGTTGAGAACTTTCCGCTCTTACACAGAGGAAGAGTTTTCTTCTGAGTGTGGTTTAACAGACAGGAAGCAGCAGAAACTCACAGCTCAGTGATGCTGTTCCTGTGAGTGCTAAATTCACAGGTCAGTTTGTGGGCGTTTTTAACATTAAAAGAAAAAGAAAATGAATTCAGTTTTAAAATATGCCACAAATATTTTCTGGCTGTCATTTCAGTTGATGCGATTAAGAGCACCCTCCACTAAGTAACTTAAGGCCTTTTTACATGCTTTTGGAAGAAATAAACGTGGAATGTGTTCATCTGCGCTTTCATCCCTGACCTGTAAACAATGGTTACCTGCTAAAGCTATTGTCTAACATTCCATAAGTTGGTTTATAACAAGCAGTGTGCTAGGGTGGCACCAACAAATGTTATGACAGGAGGTCCCTCTTTCAGACACTGAAGCCTGGATGGAAAAGTACCAGGTCTGCAGGAGATGAGATTAAATTCCATTCTCTTGGAATGGAGAATTCGCCCGTGCTCGAGGTGACGTTTTTCTCTTTGGGCCCTGCACGGCAGAGTCTATTGCTTCCTACTGTAGTACAGGCCGCCTCAGATGCGGCGCTGTTTGTGATTCTGATGCCTTGTGCTATGCAGCTGCGTGCTCTGAGCCGGAGTCTGTGGGTGCCTCTGTACCCATTTTCTGCCATCTAATCCCTGTACGCTTGGTGTGGTCTCTTGGAAGCGCCGTGAAAGCTCTCATTTATTCAGCTCAGAAGCGCTTAGTTTGAAACGTGGCGAGACATGCTGTATTGTGCAATGCTAAGTGGTTAGCAAAATGTAGAACGCACAAAAAATAGTGTGCACAGAACAGTTTTTATGTTGCTGACACACCGACATAGTTCTGGACCCATCATGAAAACCACATCTGTGAGGTTTTGGTCCTCCACTGCGCAGTTCCGCAAACACATTTTCACCCTTGTAACTTTGCTTTAATTAAACAGAAAGGCTTCATTTTATTGTTCCGTCTCACAGTGATGAATGCACAGTTTTTTTTTTTTTAACTGTGTCGTCTGAGCTTTATTTGGCACTGAAGGAGTAAGATTGTTGCAAAAAAAAGGAACTGCTGTCCAGAAATGATGATCAGAATCCCTTGATGTGTGTCTGAGCTATCACAGCGGACCAGGAATGAGCCTGAGCCTCATATCACTTAGTCATTTCCTTTACAGGAACCCAGAGGATCCTGAAAAAACAGCACACTGACAAATATTTCATAACATGGTGCAGCTAACACTGAATGTTCTAACATTTGTGTCAATGTTTCTCTCTGGAAAATAAATCTTTTTTTAGAAGTCGTAAGCAAATATTTCCTACTATCGACAGTGAAACACCACTCAGCCTTTTGTAGATGAAAGATCATATTTCCCGTTAGTGTGTCGGAAGATGTTCGCTGAGCTCAGAGATGGCATTCACACCACAACCTTCATTTTGCACCTATGACGTCTGTGCTAACTTTACCTTTGTGGGAAAAAAGTTTTCAAATAACTGGGCTGCCACTCGCTTACCAACACCAGCTCTAGTCCATATTCAGGTCCTGTGACTGTTGTTTTTAAGCCGAACCAACACACCGCGGAACAATCGGTCACCTGAGCAAACCGGTATTTTTGAAACCTGAGCTGAACGTGGCTGATAAGTAAAGTTTGCCTGGTCCCTTTTCTTGCATCTCACAATGTTTGCACTCACCACATGTGGGGTGAGTCATTGCATAGTCATTCAATTGGCTTAAATTACCTCCTTTCATGGTCAACAATGAGCTCAGCTGAAGAGACTAAAGCGGGGGAAGTGGGGCCTTCTGGGAATGCTCCATTTGTTCATGAATCCTGACTCTAATTGGTTGTTATTGCGACTGGCAGTCACCATGCTGTTGGGGTGGAGTCGGCCGGCATTGGCTGCTTACTCCCTCTTAGTCTGCTCCAGATCAGAGCGTCACGAACGACGATGATGGTCACTGTAGGTTGACGTGTAGAGAAGTGCTCGTGACGTTTGTTAAAAAAACTAAAAGCTATCCATACTGGTGTAATATGTGACTGTCATGTAGCAATGATTAAAGAGAAAACAAGTAACAGAATTAGTAAGTGTAAAGAAAAGTACTGGAAAATGATTTTTCTGTAAATTACAACCCATTGTGTTTTAAACTAATAAATTGAATATAGCCGGATTTACATCCATCAATCCATTTTCTATTCCCATTAAGGCCAATCAGGATCACCAAGTTTTCATTGGGCGTGAGGATGGGGTACAATTTGACAGGCTGCACATGCATCTCAAGGCCACACAACATCCATGCATGCTCACACTCACTCGCTCACAGTCACAAATGAACCTCACAAACACGTTTTCTGACCGCGGAAGGAACATATACACATTGAGAGCACGCAAATCCCACACAGAAAGGTCCCAGAACGGGGGTTTGGACCTACAACCTACAACCCTAGTGCTGTCAGATATTACGTGCCCAGTTTGATGTGTTGTAATCAGAGAGAAACCTAAATTATTGAAAGAATTATGTGACAGTTGGTATGCAACTCTGCTTGGCTGGATTTCATCATAGGACTCTGTAGATGAGTGTTTCATGCCGTACCACCATGCCCCTCCTGGGAACCACACTAAAATACTCCGCTCTGTCAGGAGAAGGCCCCACCCAGAGCATGTCACTAGCAGTCTATTTGCTCTGAGGACTATTATGCATTGACAAACATCTCAGTAAAATCCCTCCCTGAACTGTTCTCCTCCCCCTTCATGACGTGGTTTGTGCAGTTACAACCCTGCCCTTGTGCGGGACAAGGCAGCTGTTGTCATGTGCATGGGGATAATGTGCAGGCTGCAGCTGACTAATGGCAGGCTCTCCTTAAGGCCTGTCCACCGTTTGCACGATGCCAACTGGGCCATCAAAGAAGCACTTACTGGTGGGAAATAGAAACACAGACTAACTCCCAACTGACCGAATCTGACACAAGACAGAACCAAAGTGAAACAGAGCTGGAGAAGAGAATGACTAATCTTTTTTATTTATTACTTTGACTCTTGCTAATTGTTTAAAATCATTTTCCGTAGAGTTTACTTCCAGCTCATTGGCTGATACCAGCACATATGTGGTGAATATTTGTGTGTGTTTAATTGAAAATTGTAGATTCAGACATTTAGCAGGAAAACAAATATCCATCCACATTTGTTTAAATCATTATTTGAAATGACATCCTCTTTTATTTATAATCCACACGGCATTGTTCATCTTTTGTGTGTTAGCCTGGAAATGTGCAACACCCAATAAATATGCCAAGCAGACCAGAGCATTGAGCTCCAAGCATATGGGAGCATGAGCTAACTGGCAGAGGAGGGCAGGGACGCTGCCCAGCAGAGACAGAAAGAGGGAAACTTTAGCCTTCAGATTTAATTTCCCTGGCTCTCTCCTCTCCTCCTATGCTGCTTCCCAGACAATAGTCACATGTATCAGTTCTGTCTAGACTAGAAGTCACAAAAATGATTCTATATGCTGCAAAAAGCCACAATCACCTCCTCCTCTGTTACACCTTCTTAGAAAAAAAAAATTGCATTTCAAAGCAAATAAGCTCCACCCTGCAGCAGAGAGAAAAACAAGAAGTGTGGGTGTTGGGGGTGGGGTTTACCAAACACCGCCACCTGACTTCTCTGCTCCTGCTAGCTTGAAAAGAGGAGGGTGGGAGCATGTTTCCCCATTCTGTTTGTTCTCCATCCCAACATCATCCCTTGCTTTCCACCATAACCAAAACCTGCCTCTGAGTATCTCTTGCCTCCTCATGTACGCGCACATTAACAAGTGCACGGCCAGCAGTGGCCAGCCCCCCCGCTGCCGGTGACCGGAGTAACTCCCTGAGGGGTTTCGGAGTGTTATCAGACAAGTGATCTTTCATCGGCCTGTGTGTCTTTGTGAAGAGGGAGTGTTCAGTCAGACCCCCACCATGGCATCTGCTCATGTGATCAAAATATCAGTCCCTTGAGCCCGATGGTCTTAGGTGGATGGCAGAGGGGTCAGATAGCCAAGACATGAAAATGTGATATGAGAGGCATCGGTGATTAAATCCTGGTGAGCCGTGCTCTGAGGCCTTTTTAGACCTAAGTAAGCAGTGATGGTTTAGTAGACAAAAAAGAGGAAGAAGGCCATAGACAACATGTCTGAGTTATCTGTTTTTTTTGGTTTCTGTTGTAAAAACAGAAAGGCTCAAATGTATTTGAAAGAATTTTCCCAATAACTGAGTCATCTATTCTGCGTGCTCAGTCAGAATCTTTGATAAGGAAGAAATGGACAACTTCTTTTATTAATACCTAAATGAATTAGATTATTAGATACACATAATTAAAAGTGATTGCCCCGAATTGCAAAGAGACACAAAGATTGAGACTCACAGGAGTGCATTTTCTTTCCATCTTGGTGTTTTAATAGTCTTGTGTTTTGTAAACTGTGAAGAAAATAAGCTTCAATAGTAAAACCTTCCTTTGCTCATGAAATGTAAGGTTCTCAACATTTCAGTGTTTTGGGTTGTTGATGTTGTAATGTCAGCTATTTGCACACGTACAGCCAAGTACTGACTTTCTCGATTTTGGGTTTTAGGATGTTAAATGAGCCGAATGTAATGATTGCGTCAGTGATGTTTGGACCAGCAGTAAACTGCTGTTCTGAAGGGTTATTGCTTTGCTTGGTTTAGACTTGCTATGTGGATTTCCTGCCGAGGTTCACCATGCAGGGCTGTTAGTATCAGTCTCTAATCTGATTTCTACACACAAGGTTGCATCACATATAAAAAAATAATGTTACCCTGATAACTTTGTTTCTCCTGCAAACCTGTGGATCAAACTCAGTTTTTAAACCTCATAAATGTGCCCAGAGGGCTTCTCCTAAGGCTATTTTTTCCTTGAAGTTGCCTCTTGTCTGTGTCACTAAACTGGTCTAATATGTCTCCTGACCTGAGCCCCTTTCTCTCTCTCTCTCTCTCTCTCTGTCCCTTTGGCAGGTGTAGATGCTCCAGGCGCAGCGGGGCCCGGCCTCTGTGTCAGAGAGGGACGAGGCTGCTCTCACCTGGGCAACAGCACTCCTCTGAAACCTGGCCCTCAGTCTCTCTAACGGCTCAGATCAGAAAACAGGACAACACAGAGGCCATTTTGTGGGGTGAAGCAGAGACAGAAGAGTGATAGTCACAGTGCGGATATTGTAGTCTGCTCACTGCCCTCTGAACTCCACTGCCATGACGACTGCAGTGCAGCCCAGCGAACTGGTGTTTGAATTTGCCAGCAATGGGATGGACGAAATCAATCAGGTATCCGCCGGTCAAAGCAGATTTGAAACTTTTAAGATGGTTGCTACTTGCGTATCTATGTAACTGGACTTTGACTTTTATGCCTTCATCAAAAGTATGTAGAGAAGAGCTTATTTTGTTGGTGATCTTGTATAGAAGAGTTTCTAAAAAATTTGTATATACAACATGTCCTCATGGTCAGGATTAGCCTGCGATATTTACATCTGAAACCAGGCAGAGAGGAGGATGGAGCAGAGAGGAGGTCTGGGAAGGGGAGTGTGGGCTGCTAGGATCGCAGAAATGGAAAGACTGAAAAACCTGCAGTGAGGTTAGGGTGCGTGGGAGGCTAAGGGTGGGGCTCGGGCATGAATGTGTCTGTAGCGCAAAGGTTGCTGTGTGGTTACGATGTGAACCCGGGCCCGTGCGTCTTGTCGCTGTCCGATCAGGTGAGCAGTTATCTGGGCCTCCCAACCGGGTCTAGATCCTGTGGGGCAGGCTGGTTTCTGTGCACACTCAGTCTGACTTTGTCTGCGTGTGTGCGTGTATCTAGAGTGACGAGTTGTTATGGGATCCTTGAATAGCACGGCTTCAGGACTAACCTGACAGACCAGTTATATACCTGCTTAGAAGTGATGGGGGATCATTCGACTCCAAAGGTCTTGCATTGTTCCAGCCTTACAGTTGTGTTCCATGTCACACTCACTCAGCCTGTTTTACAAGCAGTTTGCTCCTATTTATCCAGTCACGGTTATACATCTGAAAGAAAAAAAACTATTCTAAAACACCACAGCAACGTTTGGCTCCTTCAGAGTTTTAAAGACCTAATCCAGCCCCGATAAACGACTCGAAATAGAGTGAAATTATCGTAACTTCTGTAATGACCTGTTAAAGTATATTGGATTATAAATTAATAGGTAGCATCATTTGTGGTGTCAGAGTGAACTTGAATTTGAGAACTTGATTTTTAACCCCACCCCAACTGGGTGCCACTATGAAAGAATATATATTTTAAGCCTAAATAGATATGAAAGAAACCGTAGTTAGTTATTTATGCTACAGTAGCAAATATATTTAGGTTTCATGTAAACAACAAGCATTTAATCCTATGAGCTGATGGGTGGATTAAGTTTTTCTAATACTGCAATGAGGATATTAAAAGTGTGATGACAGTATTAAAAGTGTGATGACAGTTGAACTCCATTGTGGCTGTGCAGGTAAAGCAGAAGAGACGGGCTGGTAGGGGAACAGCCTGCACAGATGCTGTTGCTTTCAAAGGCAGAATGGGGAACTCAGAAATGTAAATCAGCAGGACTTTTACTGCTCCCATTTCCCTACTAGAAACTCTATTCAAGTCAGTAAAGTGGAGAGTTGAAATATGCCTCACGTTTGACATGATTCATGTCACATGTCGGGTCACCTTTGAACAAATCTCTGTGTTTCCTTGTCAACCACATCGAATCCTGCTTTTCAAATAGTGAAATCACTGTTTTGTTTTAAAGCTTGACGGTACTAGACAAGTTGAATTGTTCTCAGCAAAAATGGAATGCATTTAAGATCAAAACAACAGCGGAGACAGCAGGCCCACATGCCTCGTGCTCTGTCAGCAAACTCTGTGGGATTCAATCTCTTTGCATTTAATAGGAGGCGGTGGGAAGTGCCGCAGTTTCAGGAGCTTAGCAGGTCAATAGTCAAAATGCCTTTACTTACTGACACGCACACACAGGCACACACACACACACACACACACACACACACACACACACACACACAC
>JABUIW010000031.1:4689817-4782188 GCA_013363375.1 Menidia beryllina | reverse complement strand
ACACACACACACACACACACACACACACACACACACACACACACACAAACACACGACTCTCACTCAAGGACAGCAAACAGCATTTAAGTCCTCCCAAGAAAATGTGGTAGCGTCAGTGTCTGGCTATCTGATAGAGGCTAGGAAAGATTCTGATTAACAAAAAAACATTCAGCGTATGTCAGATAGTGTCTGTAGTCAAAGCAAATCTCAGGGTTTTTGTTAGCCTCAGGAGGCCTCATGGTTTTGCTGGTGAGATGGCTCAAGCTGTGTGTTTTTGATCTTCAAAGCTACGTAGAAGCATCCCTCCATAGATCCGAAAACACCTTCATCATTTACAGTGCATACGTCACTCACAAAACAATATATGGCCTAATTACTGGTGGAGCAACTCGGGAGGCCTAGCCATTTCACGCCTTGTACAAATAATGAGACGGTCTGTTAGTTTCCTGGTTAAAGTGTAGCAGAAATGGGGATTAAGCCATGTACTTGAATAGCCCCCCCCCACACCCCCACCCCACCCGGCTCAAGGCCTGGACACCTGGTATGCCCTGGAGGTCCAAACCAACAATGAACACTTGTGTAAAAAGAGACAGATATGCCTTTATTCCTCTTCCTCCCTACAGCACCTTTCTGGCCATGTTGTTCAGGCCATCAGTGCAAGAATGTGATTGATTCACAATGTTTAATTTGAGTGGAAGTAAATCATTGTATGTCTAAAAAAAGTGGAAAGAACTGTTATTTAGAGATTTATTCTTAATAGCTTAATAGCTGAGTTTTGGGCCTCAGTTCTGTCACCTCAGACCCGATGTACAGAGTATCATGATGGAAGAGATCAGATTTTTCTGGGACAAATTTATAGATTTTTATTGGTGCTTTTGACTTTTTGAGTTGAATACATGTTTAAAAACATCTTTTCAAGTTTCAGAGTGCATGAGAAGTGGAAACGTTGTCAGGAAGATGAACATTTGATCAGGAATGTCCTTATTTGTGTGGTGGAGGTTTGGGTGCATCCCACATTCAGATTTCATTCCTCAAAAAGCCCAGAGTTGGCTGCTCAGCACCAACCCAGCATAAGGAATGTGCCGCCATCTACTGGTAACCTGTTGTGTCAAAAATGCACAAAATGAACTTTTCCCATCTAAACTCAAAAAGAGAAGAAGCAAAACACAAAACATTAAAGTTTTACTTGAATTTCAATGTTGAATGAAGGGCTCTGTGATCCATGCCAGATGCCAGATGCTTTTCTTCTGGCATGTTTCCAAGAGTTTTAGTCACGAACCAAGCATCCATTGACCATTCTTGACACAGTCTATGTTTAAAGAGCTTCTCGGATATTGCTCAGTGTTTTGGCCCTTCAGCTTGTAATCATCCAGTCCCCATGCTCCTCCCTGCATCAGCCTGTGCTAAGTCTGAAATGAGAGTTTCCCAAAGCATGATGAAAAAGGTGCCCAGCTTCAACTCACATTTGATCTATTAACATTAATTTGGGTTTATATCATTTTTAAGCATAAGATTAACTTCTCAGGAGAAGTAGGCCAGATCAAACAGCTGGTTCCGCTCTTCTCCAGTAGGTCCCAGTGGAGTGTTGCAACACCACAGAAATGAGCTACCCTCCCTCCTATGTGCTTCACATTAGCGGAAATTGAGTTAGAATCTGCAATATTTTACAAAGCTACAACAGTAACACACCAAAGGGTTTTACGATATTAATCTGATATTACCTTGGCTTTTTATAATGCGTTTATGATGAATAACATAGGAATTGATGGTGTTTTATTGCTTTTATACAGGTATTCTTTAATATGCAACGTAATAAAAAATCCCACACCTTACAAAATGCATGTGTGTATGTGTCTTCTCTCTGTGCAGCTGGACGATCCGTCAGTATTCCCAGCGGTGATTGTCGAGCAGGTGCCTACCACCGATCTTTTACAGGTCTACTCGGGTCTGGAGTCAGACGAGGTGACTAATGGCATCATGGTGGAACCATCCATGTTGGCAGGCGGAGTGGACCTCTCAGGTGAATTTGATTTCAGGTCACAGTGACAGGATGTGAGCTAAACAGGAAAGAGTAGTGTCAACATTTAATTTCAGGTGACACACATCCAATAAACGGCTGCATTTAGTTATCAGCTTGTTCTGCAGATTGTCACCATAGAAGGCTAATTTAACCCTTTGAAAAAAAAAGTTTTTTTGTTCTTTGCTTTAAACTGAACTTTAGATTAAAAACATATTTTGGTATGTCTTATAACTTCTTGAAAATAAGTGCAAATTTTTATATGCTAAATGCCTTCGTCCCTAATTTTTACTATAGTCTTTTAGTAGATTAATTTGTAAAATGCATTGTTTTTTGTAAACCAACCAGTGGACCTTTTTGCAATGAGGGAAACTCATTTAACAGTCAGATGTATTTAGCAAGACCTAGATAATTTTCCCCACTAAATTGCTGTTATTCTTTATTAATGAAAGTCTTGTCCTCCGGTCAACAGAAACAACAGTTTCAGGTGCAGAGGACACCATGGAGACAAACGAGGCGGCAGCAGCTCTTCTTAACATGGAGTCACCAAACAATATATTGGATGAGAAGCGAATGAGTGGGTTCATTTGCTAATTTTTTATTCTACAGTGTAAAACACAGTGACGAAGGTTCTACTTTTGATCCAACAGGTACAATATGTGTTATCTTGTGAGGTGACATGTGTGTCTCTGTTCTTTTTCTAATGTGTAGTTCACACGTACAGCACTCTGCTGGAGTCTGACCTTACCTATGCCCCCCTGAGGCCTGACCAAATGGACAACGTTGCCCTTGATGTGTCCCTGGATGAGGACACTTCATCCATGGATGAGATCCCTCCAAAGTGTCCCATAAAACCTCAGAAAAAAACCAAAGGTTGTGCTGCTTTCTTTCCTCCACTTGTCAGACCATAGAAATAGTCTCTCATTAAAAATTCAGCAAAGTGGGTAATTAGATGATTTCATTGCGACCTTCCACCCTTTAACATGCTACCCCTCAATTTGAATCACAGTGCGAAAGCCGCGAACGGTGCGTCCCTGCTCTCCTATCACCGCCCCTAATCTGCCACTCAGGAAGAAGAGCAAAGAGGGCAAAGGTAAGGCTCTCTAACCAGTCCTCTTCTTCTGTAATGAGCCAATAAGAATCAAGGTTTCCTCCCCTCTAGCGTACATTCTGTTTCCTCCTCTGATGTGGGCAAACAGCAGCGCTCAATCCCTGCTGTCCAGCAGGGGTGGAATCTGGGCGAGTTAATGGATGAGGGGATCTCGGAGTGCTGTGTTTCACAGGGAAACAGAAGTGATTGCAGGCTGGAGGGCACACGGATGCTCTGCCTATAGCAGCAGAATAGTGCTGCGGCTGCATGTGGACCCTTCATTGCACCATTCAGTGTGACACAAAGAGGAGGGGGCTGGGGACGGCGGGTTCTGCCGCACATGTATACATCACCCTGTCACGGTGTCTGGGATTCTAATGACTACAGGGAATGTGGCTGTTTTTAACCACTGCTGGCCAAAGTGTCTCAAAAATTAGAGTAATCTACTCCCCGGCTTGGAATAATTCATTTCCTTCCAAGGCCAACGTGCACATTCAGAACTAACACAACAATAGCTGTAGGAAAAGAACTGTTTCTCCTGTAACCTACGGCTTTCATTTACACGCTGAAATGCATAATGAATTATAGATCTTAAAGGTCCTACATTGTGAATTTAACGTACCTGAATTCTAGAACTGTTACTGAAATTTCCCTCCCTCTCCCAATTTATAGGCAACACCATCTACCTGTGGGAATTCCTTCTGGCTTTACTGCAGGATAAAAACACCTGTCCCAAATACATCAAGTGGACACAACGGGAGAAAGGAATCTTTAAGCTGGTGGACTCCAAAGCTGTTTCAAAGCTGTGGGGCAAACACAAGAACAAGCCCGACATGAACTATGAGACCATGGGGAGGGCTCTCAGGTAAGGGTCACAGACCAATGAGCAACCTTTTCCCAAGGTGCCATTATCATTCACGCAAGCTCTTTTATTTCCCGCTTCGTATCTCGAAATCAGTATTCGACAGAAATGTTCATGTTAACAAACTGGAATGATATGATACTGATTTATATTTCATAAGACTTGTAATGTTTGGATGACCATAATATGTCTGATTTTTTCTCCCTTAGGTACTACTATCAGAGAGGTATCCTGGCAAAAGTGGAGGGTCAGCGGCTGGTCTATCAGTTTAAGGAGATGCCGACCGACCTGGTGGTGATCGAGGATGAAGACACGGGCTCTGATTCAAATTCTGTCTATGGGAATCAGAGATCGGCCAATGGGCGGTCTGTGGTCCGCGGAGGGGCCAAAGGGCACGGAAGAGTTCATGGTCAGCACCAAGTGTCAATGAAACAGATGAAGAAAGAATCCAGCGATGAATGTTTGTACCACGAGGTCAATGGTGAACAGGCTGAACAGCTACTTCAAATGCTGCAAGACAACCAAGGATTGAGCATGCACGATACAGCACCAGCTGTGAGGTAGGAGACTCTCAAAAGGTTTCAATGCTACAATATACCCTAGGGTTTTTTTTTAAAGGAGGATTGTCTGCTATTTGAAGAATAAGATTCATCCATCTATTTTCTGTATCGCTTCTTCCCAACGGGAAGCCTTTTCCAGCTTCCAGCGGGTGAGAGGCGGAGTACACCCTGGACTGGTCTATTTGAAGAATATTTCTATTTTTATTTTAGTATAACAAAAAAAATACCAGAAAATATCAATCTGTTTCTTTAATCCTAAACCCAGACGAAAATGGTTTTATGTATGCGTTTGTGTGTTCTGGGGGAGGCAGATTTGCCAGCTAGCATTAAGTACATGTTCTGTGAAATGTAAGCCGGGGCACGCTGGAGATACTTTAGCAACTTCTTCCAGAATGCAGGAAAAGTAACATTTATCCACAAGGAAGCCTTCTCCATGATTGAATTGTAAGATTCTCACATTACATCGATGCTTGCCTGTCAAGAGTCAGATGAGGGGGAGTGACATCACTCCGACGCCTGCCTTTATGATGAATATAGCTACTGCGAGCAGTTGGTATCCAGGTTGCCTGGCAACATGTCGGTGACAAGACTCAATAAAGTCACTCCACTGGGTCACCCAGCCCAGAAATAGTTCCACTTCCTCTTCTCAGGTTATTGTGTTGATTAAGCTCATTAGCTATAATGTCTGCATTCGAAGAGCTTAGATGTGTAGATAAGGCTCACCCAAAGACGGCACAATCCCTTATTATTAACAGTAAGCTCAGCGACCGCGCTGCCGGCTGTAGTCTTACATAAATTGCAGATATGAGAGCAGTATTGATCTTCTGTCAAAGATTCAGCAAGAAATCATATAAGAGTCTCTGCCAAATGTCAGAATATGTCTGTAAGCGATCTATAGCACAAATCTCGGCGCGTTGGCACTTCAAAATGTGCTTCTGATGTTTTTATCCAGAGCAACAATTGAAACTGTGAAATATCATTGCTGACTTAAAAGATCCAGGATCAGAAAGCCGGCTTCCACTGGAAGGGCAATAACTTAAAACTTCAGTGAAGTTAAAAAGGATATGAAAGGCATAAAAAGCCTTTATATTTTTTGTACAAACCCATTTACTTATTTATCAATGCACTTTTCCCAGACATTTTATAAAGATGACTAAGTTAAATACCGTTTCTTACTATTTGGATGTTTTTAAGAATAATGAATAATTTTTTTACCTTGTACATACAAAAAATCCTGTTTTGAGAATTTGAGATGAAGTGTTTATTTGCATTTCACATGGTTCATTTTAAAAGCCAGAAGCTTAGCAGTAAATGTTGCATTTTTAATTCTTTTCTTAAGCTTTTACTCCAACACTTCTCGTTGTTATAATGACTACTTAGCATTTTGCAAAGGCAGTGTTTAGTTCACTTGATTTGTTATCAAGGTGTGGTGATATTTCCTGAGCTGTTTGATATTCTGCTGTGCAGAATTGAAGAGAACCATTTCTGTCTGTGCCATTTGTAATAGAAGTAAGGGCATCAGTTCTGCTACTGAGCATTGTGGCAGCATTATGGTTTAACCTTGTCTATATTTTCAAAGTTATTGACTTTGTGAATTACATCAACTCGTCAGTCATGTTCTTTTTTTCCTCTCTCTTCAGGACCATCAGCTCTCCGACGTCTGTTCCGATGGTGCTGACGTCCTCTGGCTCTTTACAATCTGTTCCTCTAACTGTTCTGTCCAACGGGGATTCGAGCCCCTCCTCCCCTCCTCGGGTTATTCTCCACACCATGCCCTCCACCACGCCAGGCGGTAAAGACGTGCTCACCATCCAGACGGCCTCGCTAGCAGCTGGGGCCGGCAGCCTGCAGGACGGCCACCCGCAGCAGCTTCTGGTCACCAGCCTGGGCTCCTGCGCCATTTCCTCCTCGGCCTCCTCCTGCACATCCCCCCCGGGAGTCATTAGTTCTGCCACCTCCGGCTTCAACGGCCTCCCCCGCCTTGTCACCATCAACACCACCGGCGGGCAGACCATGGTGGCACAGCAACCGGGCACCGTGATCGCCACGGTGCTGAAGTCCAGCGACCTCTCGGAGCTGCAGGTCAAAGAGGAGATGCTGGATCCCAGCTACTTTCAGTCGATGGTGAACGGGGATATATCCCTGGCGGCGCACGCGTTCGAGAAAGGAGGGATGGAGGTCGGGGAGGCGGAGCTGCAGTACAGGACTGTGATCATCGACAGCAGTCAAAGCCAGGGCCTGTGCCCCGCTAGCGAATCTCTAACCAATGGACATTGTTCTCAGAGCAGCAGCCCCAGCGAGGGTCTGACCCCCGTGGAAGAGCTGGAGGTGCGCGGGGAAATGTCCCTGCAGCCCGAGCAGGGAATCAAAGGCCTGCAGGAGCTGCCAGTGTCTGTTCAGCTGCCTGCAAACTTTATTCAGATAAAAACAGAGCCTGCAGAGGCTTAGGGCTGCAGAACTCTTCCACACAAAGCTGAACCAAAAACTTAAATCAATTTTTTGACCACAGACTTTTTTTTTTCTTCTCCAACCACAGTGATCTCATCAAATATCAGGAGTGATGGGTCTTGCAGCATGTGGCTCTCAAAAGTTGGTCATTCAGGCTCAGGATTAGTTGTTTACTCACATATTTTGTGAACACGTGTAATTTAAAAAACCAAGGCAGTGATCAGTTTTTTTTTTTCTTTAAAGAAATTACTTCTCAGATTTTGGATCATCGTCTGTAGCCGAACAATCACGTTCATGCACATACCCAGAATGAATTCCCTCCAAGAGAGCAGCCATTGGAGAAACCCTGGATCCCTGTCTACCGAATGTGCCAGTTAGTTATTTTTTACTGTACATCTCACCGGACTAACATGTGTAAAGAGGAGAAATCAACAAACCAAAAATGGAGACTGAATGCCAAACAGTGCAATGGACTGAGAAAATGGAGGATCAGCACAGGGCAAGTGTGTGTGCGTCCCTCCAACCACATACAAGTTTCTGCTCCCATCGATAAGGGATGGATGTCATGTCATGTCATTTGTGTGTCCAATCTGATTTAAATATGCACACATCAGAGTTTAATTGAAGAGTGCCTTAGGGGAATTTCAAACGGCTTTTAAGACTTTGTTGGAAATACCTGTGCTCAGAATGAGAACTAAAGTTTTTTTTTTAAAATACTCATTCAAGAACTTAATATTCATTTATTTTGACATATGCACTGTAGGTATGCTTCCACTCTATTAGCTATGGCCTTAAAACACTGTGTTACTATGGAAATGGGCATTTTCTGTTCACCAAGGACAGTGTAACATCAAAACTGTTTGCATAGAGCTGCAGACTGGAGGCGCAGCAAGATAGGGAGGCACAAATGGAGAGAAGGAATACGCAACATAAAACAGATTTTTATCAGCTTCTGCCTTGGAGGCTCTAAGGTTGAAATCATGTTTATATAAAATGGAATATATATGAATTGCTAAATATATATGTATACAGAAAATATGGGATTGAGAATCAATTTTAAGGCCACAACAAATTTATTTATTTTGTGAATTCCTAAATTCTGTATAAAAAGGCACATTTGTTTTATATTTACGTGTGTAAACCTGAGGGAAAATACAAAGAATATGAACGATAATGCCAGGAAGCTTATTTGGTATTTCTTTTTTTTTTGTAAGATGGACATTTTTCATTTGAATAGCATTCCATATAACCAGCTTTGGTATTTTCTTGATTTCTGGACTCAAGTGTTCAGTGCGTGATCATTATCCCACTGTTATATTCTCCAGCTGTGCATATCCTCTGTTTGTGTCTGACTTTTAGACATGTACTGAATGTGCTCTCTGTTCCAGCTGTCCAGTGGGCATACCTCTTTACCTTTTTTCAACCGTCACACAGTTAAGGCCTGCATTCACAAATATTATGTTGTGAGGATCATCATTGTCAGATTTATTGATGCATACTGTATGTCTCTGAAATCTTATCTTAAGCGTCTTCGTTTGTTTGGGCAAAATGCTGTTTTTTATTTTTTGTTTTCTTCAAGGTCTGATCTTTCCTCTGTCGGTCTCTGCTCCTCTCTTCTAGTCTGTCCTGGGCTAGGGGCACATGGGTCTGTGCCATCCTCATTAACTGTCCCACTTGAATAAGAACCTCTCAGGGCAGCCATCTGATTGGCTCCCCAGTCCTGTTGGGGGTGAAGCAATATTGATCCAGAGTGAGATCATAGATAAATTGGATGTAATTTCCTGCCAGACTTTTGCAGCCAACTGAAGACATTCAGACGTACTGATCTCTGTGCGCATTCGGTAACTCGGCAGTTAAAGGCTTCCACACAGCTTCACATCGGCTAAAGGGCTCCACGTCTGCAGACACTCGCAGTGTATGCTGCTCTCTTCAGATTACACATTCTTAATTTTGACAATCAGTTAATAAACTGGGTTACATTTCTAATCAGATTTATGAGTCTTTCAGTGGGGAATTGCTTCTTTTTTCTTCTAAAGGTATCTTCATTCTGTATAGATCTATACTCTGCCTCTTCCTTTAAGCCCTGTTGTCTGTGAAATGCTGAGGTATGTCCACTCTGTTTCGTTGCTTCCCTCGTTTTGGGTTCTCAATGTCCTTGTTTGCTGAATTTTGCATAGATTTTTAAGAAAAAGTCATTATGCCAATTAAAAGCTAAATTTTCCTGATGTCAGCTGTATTTTATTCGTATATTGTCTTCTCGTGCAAACATATTTGAAAAGTGTGTGGGCTTCAGCTAAAATTTGACAGGGCATTTTTAAAAAAATACTACAACAACACCCAGATTCAACTCGTAAAGAAAAAACACCTATCATAAGTTCACAAGTGTGTGCTGTCGAAGACAGCTAAACGGTTCCCTCTTTGATGACTCGGTTGTTCTGTACAACCACTGCAGCTTTGGGGGAAACTGGACTGGAGCCATCAGCCGTCTAAAGACTGATTGGATTGTTACTTCAGAGTGCTTTTTCTCCTGTTACTGTGGGTGGATGAATACATGTGACGTACCCAGAGCTGAGGACAGCCGCGTCTGTTACCACAGCTTGGACAGAGAATTATGTGTGTTTAGGCTGCAGTTGGTGAGAAAAAAGGAGCTATACCGACTTGGATTGATTCTTCTGGAGCTTGTTGATGTGTTTTTGTGTGTGAAGAAGGGACTGTGTGTGAGTGTTTCTGGTTGCGCTGGCTTCGATTGACTGCTAATGTGTGTTAGGGGTGGTGGCGTTAAGGAAGCCGACTGGCAGCAGGACTCGCCTACTGTGCCTTTCTCTGTTTACACCCACATGAACAACTGTGTACCACACAATCTAATCTTGCCATAGGGTTAACAAACACGCTTGCGTAGAAAAACAAGGCTGTCAGCCACAGCCTTCTTCACTGTTTCAAACATCTTCCCGAGCCTTTCTCACAGAAGACAAATATTACAAATGAGAGTGAAATAATTGAACAAGCAGCACATTTAGCAACAAAGAACTCGATTACATCCAAATTGACAGTTTTTCTGTTGAGTGGTTCATTGATTGCCTGCCATATGGTAAGCAAAAGTTCTTATGGATTACTGAGATGACGAAAGGCCGTTACATTGGCGCTATCCCTTTGGTAAGTGAGTCAGAGACCCTGAAGATGGAGCGAGAGCCGGGTCCTGGGAGAGGAGGACTATTTCTGTGTCGCCTGCAGCCACTGACAGTGCGAGTGTTTACTGCTGTGCCGTGCTGCCTCTCGCAGCGGGAGCGGTTGAAGGATGACGGCTGACATTATTGTGCCTCCAGCTTGTAGTTGGAGCAGTACAAGGAAAGCTTATTTAACCATCAGGTCACCAGCCTGACTGCGGCATCACAGAGAAAATGAGTAGTCCTCTACAATCTCACGGCTCCTGTAACTCTAATCCAATTTCTAACACTGACAAGCAGTTGTTAAAGTTAGATTCGAAAGGACCACACGAGAAGACAGCGCAATAATCTGTGTTTATACCAAAGAAACAAGAGTCGGTGGATTTAAGGACAATGGGTACAGCAGGACTGAACAAAACAAAAAGCGATGAATGGCACCAATTCAGTGTCTGCTTTGATGCCAGGGCAGTACATCTTTCTGCACACAAGATGGCACTAGCAGTACACACGTCCATAGCCAGAGCCTGAGCTTCAGTCTGCATTGTTGAGAGCTGTTCCTTCAGGTCACTAATCTAAATACAGACACTCCTCATGCATTGGGTTTTCACCCTCCTCTGCCCCAGAATAGCTCGCACATTAACATGAATGAGGGATTATTTGAAATGAAAATAAGCAGCTCGGAGTGAAGTTTTCCTGCATTTCTGATAAGTAACAAAAAGAATTAATTCACTGTTGAGCTTCAATAAAAGTGGCCATTCCTCAGGCCAGGTAAGAAAATATCCTTTGAACTTCGATAACCTGGTAACAGTCTGGTATCTGTGTTTATCCTGCAGAGTGCTCGATCTTGTTTCTCCTTATCAAAGCCCTGAAAAAAAAACTCCGGATGAAGGGTATATATAAAATGCATGATAAAAACAGTGCAGGACTTCATTTGAAATGTGATATTCTTTCATTTTGGTCTACAAGGGAGGAGTTCACTGTCACAGAACTCCTCACATCTCATATAGCAGTGCTGCTCCCCTTCGCACATCATAGGAATGCAAACAAACCTCCCTTTCGAAATATGAAATGGACCTTACTTAATAATCTGCGTTGGGTTCTTGAGGGCTTGGCTTTTTTCTTTACCTGAGTCCTGCTCTCCTGTTTTTGTTTTTGTTAAACGTCCCTGCTCATATGTAGAAGGTTAATTCCGAGTCCTCTCAGCCACTTCAGGTCTTTTTGTTACATTTTTTATTATTTATTTTCCTTTTTTCGGGGTAAATTTCTGGCCTACAGCCATCAGGAAATACTTAATCACGTAGCAGCTGCATTCACAGAAAGTGGGTCAAATTTATAATTTTCCTCTAAATTATTGAGCAAATTTAAGGGTTCAAAAAGGCTACTTAAAAATGTTTCTTATACATTTGCTTTAAGAAAGAAAGATTGGGGAAGATAAAACATTAATGCCAGGTTTCAAGCTGTCAGCTCTGTTAGAATTGTGACAAAATATCCAATTAATAAAACAATGATAAAAAACCCGACATAACATTGTATATTTAGAGAATGTGTACTTGAATAAAAATGCTGAGCTCAAATTGATGCAAGTTTTGTTTACATCTGTGTAATAGATGCCAAAATACACGCTTGTGCAGCTTCATCTGCAGTAACTAAAAGCATCTGGAGTCATTGTGGGTCTTTTCCACAGCGGTTTCTAATTGTCAGGCGTCTGTACTGTTGAGTTTGACTTTCATGCTTGATATCGGACTTCTGTCCCAACAGACACAAGGAGCTCTCTCAGGGAGCCAGCTGTAATATCTGTATCAGCCTCTCCAATTGGGGTGAACCATCCCATTCAGCCTGACTCTCAGGGCTTTCATGTAAATTTGCACTCGCATCTACACAAGAGTGCTCAGATTCCTCAGAGATCACCCTCGACAGATAGACGTTTAACAGCATCTTAAAAAAAATAACAATGTGCACTATTTCCCTACACAGCGAGCGCAAAAGCTTAAGCGGCAACATGCTGAATGTATCCATTTTAATAAACACTTGACTATTTGATGTGATAAGCTGGAAATACAGAGAAATGTATTATATAACCACTGATTTTATGAACTTTTCAGAACTGCCTTGGGGGCTTCGCAGTACACTTGTCAGTTTATTTGAAGTATGTTTGCAGTTATTGCATTTGTTAACTCACGCCAGCATTTTTTTACTTGACATGTAGCTTTGGGCAATTGACATTATTGATTTAAATGTAACAATATGGTTGCAGACTGAACTCCATTTATGAGAATATTTCTAAAATATTTACATATATTTACATAGTGTTTTATCTTCTTTTTTTCATCAAATCCATGTCAGAGTAGATTGTTTTTGATATCATTGACAATGCTATCATACTTGGAGTACATGAGTCAACATCAGTATTTACATGGTAGGCAAGATATTTAAATCAGAGCATTATCGTTCATCAGATACACAGAAAGTCTCAGGTTATAAAAGAAAAACAATGAAATCAGACAACTTTATTCACTCTGGTCTGTACTAAACGTCTGCTGATGAGCAGTGAGGAGAGGGATGGATTCAAGCCCCTGCTGCTATGAGTTATCACACAAACGCTCCTGGATAAAGAGTCTTTCAAGGGAACTGTTTCATATAATATGACAAGGGAGATTATTCATACAATAAAAATTTAATTGGAAAAACAAGTAAAGCGATGGAAACATACAGAAGACTTCAGAGCTCGCTCTCACAACACGAGTGCTTTTGTCTCTCTGTTCAACTTCTGAATGTTCTCTCATAGCTTGAATACTCTTGGGTACCCATGCACCTTGTTACCGTGATGACAGAACATCTATTACAAAAGTGTATCCCCCTCTCTTTCCTGTTAGCTTCAGATGAGCCTTATTTCAGCTTGACACACTAAGAAATGCATAGTTACATCAGAATCGCCTCGGCAAAGAGGAAAATGTGGAAAAAGCCGCAGTATTTTCTGCAGTTTGAGTGACATGAAAACAAAGGAGGAAACCACAACATTAAGTAAATCACAAGACAGCTGAGGTCTGCACATCTTTAATTATATATCCTTCATCTACCACAATACCAAAAACAAAGAGGAACAATTGGTACCGAACATGGAGTCAGATGTAAACTCACAAGGCATTGGTCAATCAGAGTATCTCTAAATTTCTAAATCTTTTTCTTGCTGGGATACTGATCTTTATACTTAAATCATGCTGCTTAATAGGACTGATGTGATTAAGTTGATATTCTGCAGGTCTTCTGCTGAGCATTGTGGGACGAATGACTGGCCAAATAGCTATCATCTACCCCAAAGGTACATTTTTTTGGTAACCTTTTCTTTTCTGAAACACTCTTTAGTGTTTCGTCCTTCAGGGTCGTTGTAGCCATTGGGCATGGTGGAGATTTTTATCAGGAGGTGATGTGCACACTAGAAGAACAGATAGAACAACAGCAACAAAATCTGAGACATACACTCCCATAGACCATCAGTGGGAACACCTGCGTAATCTAATTCTGCTGTAAATTTTATTTACAAGCTTCAATAAGTTTTAGTATAAATTGTGAGAAAGGTGATCATTTATGTTTACAGCTTAGGTTACAACAGGAGGTAGAGGTGTGCTGGACTGATATCATGTTAAAAATGTCCCTTACGAATAAGATTTCATGCATGTTAATGGTTGGGGCAAAGGAAGAGGAACACCACTCAGAATAATCTAAGAAATTACCACCCTACAACGGGAAATGTTTTAAAATTTACAGCAGGGCTCTTTTATTGGATTGCACCGGTGCCCTTATCATACTTGGCTAGTATCTATCCCACTAATAAAATCTGGAATCTCTGTCTATGTGTCTGTTTTTTCATCCAATGATATTCAAATCTGTCAGACGTCAGGACTCAGAAAAGTGCAGAATTGACTTAAAATATTCAGATGAGCAGTGGTTTGTTTCATTTTCAGGATCTATTCAACATTTTCATCCATTGCTTTGACTGCTTTTTGACTGGGTTTAAATCAAATAAAATAGTAAGGACAGATTTATGACCGTCCAGTTCGTGCAGAAACATCCTTCAATGCTTATGGTAGCAAACAGTAACCCCTATTTGGTCAAATATCTAATGCAACAGCACCATTTGGAGATTTACATGCTTATGCACTTTACATTTGCATACATTACAATATTAGCTGAATAATTATTCGCTATGCCTAAAGTAAAAATAAAATCTTGACAAAAAAGGCAAAGAAAGGACAGACGTGAATAGTTTCATGTGATATTTTCAAACTAAATGACTCACATTGATGGACAGGAGAAAAAACAGGAGAAAAAATATGATGAAATTGAGTTTCCACTCCCTTTTAAGAAAGAATCAAACTAATCTATATGCCCTGTTTTTTCTGTCTCATATTCTGTGGGAGAGCAAACTAAAAATTGTATGCATCGGCTGCTTTGGTGTCAGAAACGGTCTGGAATTTTTATCAGAGGGATATATTTTCACCCTGAACAACATAAACATTTAATATCCCAGACAGCCCACGCTCGCTTCAGATCCTCCCCAGCATACGAGCGATCCACCAGTTGCAGGGCATGACAATCTGACAGATGACCCGGCCTCCCTGGTAGTAATACGGCCAGGGGTTGAAGCCACCCAGGGGCTCGTGGTAGCGGCGGCAGTAGTGGTAACCACGGCGACAGTGCTGGCAGCAGTAGCCACGGTCATCCAGACGGTTATCCAGCTCGATTCCAACATCCCTCTGCAGAGGACACGGGAGTGGGCAGGGTTACAATCTCACACATGACAAATGCCAGTCCTCCAGAGGCAAGGGCAGAAAAGGAGGAAGAGGAGGGGGTGACAGGAATGGATGAGGCCGTCGGCCAACAGAATATATGTAAAAAGCAAACGAGAGAAAAAAGATCAGAAGTGATGTCTGGGAAGATGCAAGTTATGTCATGCTTGATGACAAAAAGATCAAGATTGCTGTGAGAATAAGCATGCTAGACTTAAGTATCAGGAGCGTAACCTATGCTAATACTCTTCACCTTTCTGTTACACTCCAGGAAACACGACTGGCAGTTGGACAGTGAATCAACCCTTCACTACAAGCTCTTTTGTCAGTCAAAGGAACTCTTAGTTGGTAGTTACCAACATAATTACATTATTTCTTTCATCTCTGACCTCTTAACTCTGTAGAATGAAGCATACACTGCACGCAAATGGCTGCCCCTCCTCCACCAGAGCGTTCAAATTAGAGCTCCTCACGTCTCAGCGCCCTCCCCCTGACCTTCACTTTAAGTGCATGGCACATTCCTGAAGCAATTAGCAGCGTAATGATCGCCTAAGAAGGATTCTTTCATTTTCTCTTACTGGCTGACTCTGAATTTATAGAGAGGCCGAATGAAACCCGAATGAAAGGTAAATTGGGTGGAATTAATGGCCCTTGGACTTTTCCATTGTACTAGGTGGTTCGTGCCCCCATCAACTCGTGGGACCTGGGAGCCGTGCCTTTGATCAAGAGCAACTCCAAGAAGTGCCACTTAACCCTCGGTGCAGGTTGAGGAATCAACTGTCCTCAGTATGCATTTGACCACATTTCAATCTCTTTGAGCAAATTAATCCTCGGAGACAATCCGGCGCGGTCTCGTTATACCGCTCGGATCCAGGACGCTGTGCACAGACTAGCTTGCGCGCAGATGCTTACAATGACTTTGCTACATTCAATCATGCAGAACAAAACCCATCCACTGCTGGGAATAGAAAATGTGTGGGTTGTGGGGACCCTCAGGGAAACATGGTTGAATCCTTCCAGTTCCCTAACATCTCAAGCATGGGAATTAAGGGATTTCTTGCATCTACTCCACAAGTCACTGAGCAGTCAATCACAGTGGCTTTACAATCTTTGTATTTATTTTTCCTTCGGTGGCGGCTAGCAACAGGGAGTTCACCACAGGCATGACCAATAGGAAGGTGTTGCATGCATTTTATGTGAGCTGTGATAAAGTGAGAGACATCACACACTGGTGTGACATATTTAAAACACATAGCGAGAGTACCAGGGATGATATGGGAGATCGCTTGATTTTGATTTATTGCTGTGACTGGCACGGGTAAGCTTTTACTGATTTATTGTTTCAGTCAGGCTTCAGGTCATCATCTTCCAGGGAACAATCTGTTATGGAAACAAGACGCTGGCTGTCAAAGGAACAACGATAATCTTATCTGCTCCTCACAGCCCAAACTGGGATGTTAGGAAGTCTGGAGCTCCAACTTGGAAAATGAGGAAAATATCTTATTCAGATGATGTTTGTCAAAACAAACAGCCAATAGGCAGCATTGTACGTTAAAGACAATTAATCAGAGCTATCCTTTTAAAACGGTGGGTACATATTAATCACTCTGGCTTTGAGTTGACGTCTCTTGTGGGAAGCTGTGGTGATAAGAATGGTTCACCTTGGGAAATCTGAGACAGTCACTCACAAACAAGCTGCATTAATGAAGAGTAAAAGCCATTACGCCCTTCCTGCATCTGATTTCATCACACATCCCTGCTCACATATACACACGCAATCACACACACAGACACCTCTGTGAATAATAAGAGATGCGGCATGTGAATGAGTCGGCAGAGTAGAAAACTGTGTCAGTTATTCAATAAGATGTAACGAATCAAAGCATGACTCCTGTAATCTCCACACTTGTTGGTATTATTTCACACACGCTGATCACCTCTCCTCATGAGCCGGAGGCACATGCCTGGATGTCCTATTAGTAGATGTGCTATTTCGCATTCATCCTGGGCTCACAACGGAAGAGATAACATTTTTGTTTCACGGCTTACTCTGTCTTCATAACTGATTTGTTTTTCGTAGATACAGGGCAGAGCAAACATATGAAAAGCTTTGCAGTGAGTTTTGACCTCAGATTTTCATCTCTCCGTGCTCTACACTCAGGTGGGATGACAATGTAATTCAATAGCGCACGTCATGTATTTCAGTACACTGAAGTGATAAGAAGCTTTAGCTCCAGTGTAAAGATTCCTCTGGAGGCATGAATAGCTTTTCCATTCATGGATTTGAATTTCTCTGTTATGCATTATGCTGAATGGGGAACCCAGACCTTTGGAAGGATTTAGCAGGTTTAACTGGCATCATGAACCCTTGGACAATAGACAGAAAAGCAAAGCAAGCATGTTTACATGTGATCGTGTGTGCTCAATTATTGTTGCAGGTTCATTTTTGCTATATGGGTCAAGGACGGTGGTACAATCCCTTCAGGCTTGTCAAAGGGTAGTTATTCAGTTTGAAATTTTCAGGGCCACCTCTGAGACTTGCTGCACTCTGACATGGCAGCCATGGCAAAGTTCAGCAGCATATATCTGTCAGCCCCTGTCAGAAGGACTCATATGATTATTCTGCTTTATGAGTGTTCGGTGTGGGCCGTCAGGATGCCGAATTTCAGGTTTATGAAATGCAGATTAACTGAATGCATGTTTTTTGTCTCTACTTCTGAGACAGAAATAAGGGATGTGAGGGAAATAGAAACAGTCAGCAGCAGACTGCGCTCAGGCGCCCGCTTCCTTTCTGACTGTGAGCACATTTACATGAGCTCTGGATGAAAAATAATAAATAAACACTAAAAAAGCCTCGGCTCACACATGTGGCATCCCACCGGCATGAGCGAGAGTTCAGACTCCCAATTACAGACTGCTGCCTGCCCTCTGCTTGGCCACAAAGGCCTTTGTTATCATCAGACCCACAAACAGCGCCTGGACGTGCTGCTGGAAAGGATTGCACTGGTATGCGTTACTCAGCCGATAGTGGCACAACGTCTCTAAAAAAAGAGCTGAATCCTCTGGTATGTTTTAATTACATAGCTTTACATCTCCTACCGCAGACAATAAGGGAGAAGACGGAGAGGAAGGGGGTAAAAACCAAGAGTTGAGTTGAAGGTGTCTCGTGGATAGGCCTGATAAATGTCAACATTATAGGACATCTCATCTGCCTGTGTGTCTCTCGTTGTTTCTTTCAGCTCTGGGGATAAGACTGAGCCTGATTCATTATTGAGGGAAGCTTTATTGACAACTCACCTGTAAGTACTCAACATGCATGTTTATGTTTATATCCTCACTCCTGTGCATGGTGCCAGTATCTTTGGTGTGCTACTGTTGTCTTCTTCTGTCACTGAGGCAGTAAATCTGCCCTAATACACTCTACAATGTGAATTTCCCTCTGAGCCTGGAATAATTATTCATACGGTTTTGAGGGGTTTGCATGCAGCACGACAAAATGTGCCATATGGCCTCTCCATTTATATCATGTGCTTTGATAATTACGAAATTATTAACAAATGCAACTTCTCTGTGCAGCAGTGAATGACCTTGTGAGTGTTTCTTTGTTCAGTGCTTTCCACTGCCTGAGAAATAAGAAAGTAGGAAAAAAAAGAAAGACACGAACGTCCGCTTTAAGGCACAAGTTGCTGCCTTTGAAAGGCTGGATATTCCTCTCAATTAATGAAGAGACATTAAGGGAGTCTTCAATGGACTGGCCTTACTTAAACAGATATATATATGGAGTAATTGCCATGCCCTCTGGTGCACAAAGTCAGTTTTAACATCAATTAGTGAGCGATTTATATGCAGAAAGAGTTGAGGCAGAGCTGGAGCTGATTGAAGCAGCTCTACTGTATCTGCTGGTGTGGTCCCCGGGTGACATGGCTGAGGAAGATCCCTCCACTTACATAGTCATTGACGGCAGGGTGGTCCAGGACGTCCCGGGCGAAGCGTTGACCTGTGACCTCTGTGTCGGGCGTGTCCACATCCTGATCCTCGGGTTCTTAATGCACAGAGAGAGCAGAAGATGTTACGTCCCTGTGGTAAAATGAGAAACTCACGGGCACATTGCTTTGCTTTAATGATTCTTATTTAATGTTGCAAACATCCGATTGCTTTGTGGATCGGTGAGCTAGGAAGATTTTACCTGACTTGATAAAAGTTCACTGGTGTTTACGGTTTTTTAACAGGATGAGGGGGAGTTTTGTCCCATTACCATCTAGGTTCATTCAACAAGCAGTGACTGACACAACCCTGACTTTGCTCTCCGAGTCCACACAGCAAAAGCATGCTTGTTTAGACGCCCCGCTGTTTCTGATCCCCTGGTGAATATTCATTCTCTTTCAACTTTGGCTCTAATCTTTTCCAAAACAGAAGCCTTATAGCTGAGAGGTCTTCACCGCGGCTGCTGCTGGCTGTTAGCTGCGTCCATATGCTGTTTCATGCTGAGAAGGCAGTATGATTATTTCAGCCACTACAGCAAAGATGAGAGCGAACCAACATCGAAAAAGTTGCAGGTCAGACGGACGCCCAGTGAGCTGAAGCTAACAGAAACTAACAAAAACTGTGGATCTGTGCTCATCATTATGTTGACACATTAAAAGCAGCTCTTGTCTTCTGTATTTTTCTTAATTGTATAAGATAATAGCAGCTCTATTAGACTTATATTGCTTTAAAAAAATCTCCTCTTCCAGTGCTTTAGGGTTTAGATTAAAATTGTAGCTGGCAGGCATCCATAATATCTTTTCAAGAAAAGACACATTGTGGATAAAGACTTTGCCATCCATTGCTTTCCACTCTTTTTATGTGCACACAAACACAGCAAATGACCTACAAGTAGAAACTTGTACATGCAGGGAAACTGAAAACAATCATGCTTCAGATAATTTTTCTACAGCCGTTAACCCAAGAACTCAAGCTAATTATTTTCTTATGTCATTAAAACGCTTGTTTTTATCATAATAATGTGCTCATTCATTAGATTATCACAGCATTTACCAGACTGGCAGCTGGCAGAGAGGTGGGAGTTGGTTAATCACTGATCTTTGACTGCAGCAGATCACAAGAAAACCAGGCATGTTTTCTTCTGATAATGGCTTGACGTGTGTCATTTGTAGAAAACACAGAGCAATTTGCGAGAGATAAATGAGCTAAACTGATTAATTAATTATAATAAACAGTTTTCATTGTATCATGTAATCGTCAGATAATGGTTTTGAAATAAATATTTGCAGGTGTGTCTCTCAAGGTTTGAATTTTTGTTTGTTAAGTCTTTCCATCCCCTGAAAAGTTTATTATTTTTTATCAGCAGTGTCAGAAACTTTTCTCGGATGCTTCCATATTTTTCTTCAATCCCAGCTGCTTTAGCCCTCTCGGTCTCCGTCTCTTTGTTTGCTCTTGTCTTCACTCCTGCAAAACCAGTCATTGATGGCTTCCTCAGAAGGGATTATTATTTGTACCTTAGTGCGGTGGTGTTGCCATGGATACCAGATTTAAAACCCCGGTATACCATGAAATATACTGAGATTTAACAGGTACTGACAGGCTTAATCAGCATTATGTGAGCTCCTTTAACGAAGACTTTTAATGTAACTGCACATGTTAAAGTCTCACAGTTCCTCAGACTCACTTCTAACGCCACGCAGACACACGTTTAAACAATCTATATATATTATACATATAAAATATAAGCACCCGAAAACAGCTCCAGTTTACATATCAAAGCAGGTAAATACTTTCAGAAGCCACGAATCATCTGACAAGTCATGGTATTCGTTAACTATCTCTAACTTAATTATAACTCTTAATGAAGGTTTTCGTTTGTGATGTTTCTCCACTGTAGCTGCGGTAGCTTGCAATTAGTAGACGATGAATTCTCCTTCCACCCCTCAGTCTCTAAACTTTCCTGACACACATAAAGCAGCCTGGGCCAGCTGCTCATGCAGTTGGTAAATCATTCTGTCTCTGTGGACCTGCACATAGCCTGTGGGGATGGCCTCCAGCGAGAGTGCTAATAGTGTGCATTTAGAGGCAGAGCTGCCCCCCTGCTCTCACCGGTCAGGGGGGAGGGATGGATCCAGTGGATGGGCAGCTGCTGGCAAATCTCCCAGATCTTGGAGTCAAGAAGGAAGTCTGGGTTAACGATGGGCTCCTCAGCAGGAACCCACACTTGGGAGTCCTCCACCTTCATATCCACAGCCTCCGTCTCATGCGCCTGCCAGAAAGCAAAAACACACACACACAATTTCACGCACCGAAGTCGTGTACATATTCTACTGGAAGACATGGCCTGGAAAAATGTCTGTGCCTCCGCAAAGAACAGTTCTGCGTGTGTGCTCTCCTCCCCTGAGTCACGCAGCAGTTTCAGCCTTGTAGTTTCATCTATCACCTTCCTGTCTGCTGAGAGGACGGCGACTTCCTGACTCCCACTGGCCCCCCGACCTCCTATTCTCTCTGCGTCTTACCCTCTTCTCAAGCCTCCGGCATGCTCCTTCCATTATACATCATTGATATTCACAGACAGTGATGATTTGACTTTTAAGTGACTTTATAAGTGGTCTTCATTACTCCAAGTGTGGCTGCTGTATCATTTAATGTATCAGAAACAATAAAGCCGTGCATTCTTCTAAACTCCGCCCCCCAACACAACGCTTCACTTGGCACCCAGCACCATCAGTGGGCCTAATTTGTCGATACTGTAGTTCATGAGCTGTAAAGTAAACTATTATTGCTTAATGATAGCGACTACATGTCAGTGTCTTCTAATAGAGACATATGAAGGGGATTTGGTAATGCTCTCCACTAACAGTGTGGGTATTTATTTTCTTCATGTATATGTAAATACACACACAAACAAACCCCTCTTCCCATTCCCTTGTTAATTAGCAGCCCAGAACAGAAAAAAAAAACTGTTCACTTGACAAATGTTTTTACAAGGTGATTTTCTTCCAGTCTGCAGCTTAATTGCACATTAGTTAAGCTTGATGTAGAATCCTGGGGCTATAGCAGGAGCAACAATCATTTATATTAGGTCATGCCCCCTCCCTCATGCTCACCCCCGTCACTCTATGTTGAATTAAAATTTCGCTTTCCACGCTGCCTCTTATTTGTTGTCCTGTGACATAGCAGTGACCTGTAAAGATGAGGAAAAAAAACCCAAACCACAATTTAAGCACATTCTGTCACCTCAGAGATTGCATTTGGGTGCAGGAGGTGTTCAGCCAAGCTTTTGACACACTTTCCCTCACTTTTAAGAGCCGGCCAGGAAACTAATGACGACTCGGAGGACCGGTGTAGCGGCCCGTTGGTGGTAAAAAGGTTGCTCTGGCATTGAGTTGGGGCGCACACCATTCCTGTGGCTGCAGAAATTAAAATCAAACTCAAAGAACACAAACAGCACCCTCTAATTGGACTTCTTAACCATTGAAGCCAAGTAAGTCTTCTTTTGAAAATAAATGGAGGTCATGACATGGAACTCGCAGCATGACTTTGACTTCACATTTGAGAAACGGCTCCAATAACTTGGAGGGGAGAGCGCTTTGGGGAAAGTGGTAAAGGTCAACATTTTAGCACGGGGCATGGATTTCTAAATGCCAGTTGACAAGCACAAAGACAACATGATTACAGTCTGCCAGTTCATACACAATTTTCAAAGCCTTTCCATTTTACTATTGACAAATGATGTAGTATTTTGGCCCAAAAGCAACTTTTTTATCCAGTATTGGACCTTGGGAATGATGGTGATTTGTTTTCTGCTGCCTGCTCCCGGTGTATATACGCTTTTTGCCTACAGTGCTCAACTTAATTATACACCAGTTGTGCTGTAGTTAACAAATTTACCCTCTCCTGCCACCGTGTCCCAAGGGGAGGAAAACACTGTCGACATGACGCATTGTTTAATGTGGTTTCATGTTTGTCAGAGATCAACAAAGATTTTCCCATCATACTCACGAGGTTTGGCATGCTGCATCCAATACAAGTTGGATTTTCTTCAGTAACTGATCAGCCGGTGAATTTTAGCTGACGGGTGTTTTAAAGTGAGCATTCTTGTAGCTGACCACTGAAAGTTAGTTGAATTCTCCACAGATTTAGTGCAGTATTTTCTAGTTTATATTATTGCCGTTTTGCTCAATGTAACTTTCTTGACTGTCCTGTGCCGGGTAATAAAATGTTCCATAAGACAGGAGTATATCCTAATATATTAACTATACTACCATGAACTGGGAGGTTCACAACCAGAAGAGGTGATAGTTGTAGAAAATGCATGGAGTGCAAACTAAAAGCCATTTGGACAGTAATGTTTACTTTAGGACTGCTACTGATTAAATGTAAATGCAGATCATTAAACTGTCATGGTCTATGGTTTTGTTTTGGTTCTTCATTTCTTCACATCAGAGTTGTTTTGGTCATTTGGATTCACATGTGCTGTATTCTTTATTTTGCCATGAGTTTTCCCCCTTGCTTCTTCTTTTCTATCTGCTTGTTTCTTCCATTGAATTTCCTTCCCATCACCAGGACTTGGTTTTCTAAATGCCTAATCCTGCATCATATTTGTGAAAACAGCAAAAGGGCAAAAAAACAGCTGAAAACAGCGTGAAAATATCAAATCTCAGGCTTCTTTTTTCTCCGTCAGATCTTTCTCTTTGTGTCACTTGTCTGAGTCGCCTCATGGCCAAGTTAGTTGTCAAGTTGTTTTTTTGTGTTGCTGCCACGTTCTTACATTTTGATCTGGTGTTTTTGAACTTCATGACATGGCAGGCCTTTTTTGGCCTGTTCTGACTTTTTCTCACCCTTCTGGAGTTAAGTGTGTTTGGATCCTCTTTTGCACACAGTTGTGACAACAATAGCTTGTAGGGAGATGCTTCGAAACCAGGGCCTAGCAGCCCATTTGGTTTTAATTCATTTTGCTAGAATTTCTGCATTGATTTCAGGTGATTATGTCCCTTTTTATACAGCCGTCTATGATTGAAATACCCATTTAGAGCACATCTTAAAGGTTAATTGCATATTTGAAAAATACATGGGATTTGTTCCAAATTCCAACATTATCAGTGTACTCCAAACCAAATTTGATGAGTTTTTCTTTTGTCATTTTGTTGTAAACGTTTGCAGATAAATAAAGCCTTGGTGGAAAAACAGAATAGCTAGGTTTTTAAGTAATCACGCAGTAACATTTTTTCAACTTCAATAACTCTTCAAACCCAAATAGCAAAACAGTAATGGAAAAAAAAACCTCAGACAGCTCTTATGGGAGAATTCATCCTGCCTGGATAGCATTTGTTAGGAGCTAGCCATCAATTCTAGGTGATAATAGACCATGGATGAATTTTCTGTCACATTTTCTGTGACCAGACTTTATAACCAAATAAATCAACACAGTTAGTGAACTTTATTGTTGCAATTTCACTGGCCACCCTGCCATTTACTGAGCTCATGCAGATGAATATGTGACTATCTGCACTGCAGGACTTTGGTGCAGTCAATTCCTCTGCATTGGTGGTATTTCTTACCCCACCATTTTTCCAGTTTCTGTTGTTGTTTAAGTGGGAGGTTTAGGGTTGCTAGGTGAATGCTGGTCATCCATATTAAGTGGCTGTTTAATGGTGCAAGCAGCATCCACTGACAATGTTAAAGGGTGTGAGGGAGGTGATTTCCGTGTCAGACCTGGGGAACTGGAATGAAGCTCAGGGATTACTCCCTCAGACATTTCATTGAGAAGGTAAATTGGAAAAGAAAGAAAAATCCTGGCAAACAATTCATGTTTGTCACCTGCTTCTCCCTTGCAGGGGTGGTATTTTCTTATCAGCTGCTTGCAGTTTTCCAGCAGTTTTTTCCTTTGTTTTTCACCTTGGCTCTCAAGGCTGCTGTGCTGCTGCTTTGAGCCCTTTCTCCTAAAAGCTGGTGGTGGGGTTAAGTAAGGAACCAAAGTTACTTTGCTTTAACCCCTGTGAGCTGAATTTCACCACCCGAAGAGGAACCTATGCTGCTCTTTTGCAGGGTCACAGGAGGGTGGATGCTCACAGTCACAGAGGATGGAACAGTGGCTGGTCAGCATTTATAACAAAATGACAAGATACATTATTTACATTATTTCCTGGTAAAGAAAAGGTGAAAGATCCCTTTCATTGTCCACAGTGAGAGAGGCCAAAACATTTCAGTTGCAAAGATCTCTAGTGGCCATGAGAGCATTTGATTAGCACCCACCCCTCACAGGAAGAGGGTTCCTGGTTTGAATCCCTGGGGGACTTGGGGTCTTTCTTTGTTTGCTTGTTCTCCCTGTGTCTGTGTGGGTTTCTTTCAGGCTCTCCGACTTCCTCCCACCCTCCAAAAACATGCATGTTATCCTAACTGAAAATTCTAAGCGAATGGACAGGCGACGTGTCCACGATATAACCTTCCTCTCGCCTGTTGTCAGCTGGGATAAGCTCCAGCACCCCCACGGCCTCGCTGGGAAAAAGCCGTAAAGTAAATGGATGGATTGAAAATAGGAAAAAAAAAATTTGCTTTATTTTATGATTATCAAAGTCATTTAGCCAAACTTTTACCAGTATGACGAACTTGATGAAAAAGACTCAAAACGTCTTTTGAATATTTTTTTAAAAATGGAAGGGCCTCCAATACTAGCTCCAATGCTGACTTTACTTCACTTGTAATGTGAGCCCCAGTCGTTGGTTGGCATTACATGATTCACTGTAGAGCTGTGAATTGAGCCAATTAGGCTTCACACTACACAAATGAAGACAGAGATGGCACGGACATATGGTGCTGTTTGGGCAATTAGTATCTGTAAACGTGGATCAGACATTATGTAGTGGAGAAAAATAAAAAACAAAAGTGTCTGCCTTCGTTCTCTCTTTCTAGTAGAAGGGCTTGTGTTCTTAAAGTTAAAGCTGAGGCTGGAGTGACAATTGGCTAACTTCTGAAATGAGACAGTGAGTGGGGAGAGTCAGAAATGTGCCAGCCACTTCCTCTCAGCCCCAGTGTGAAATGTAAATGAGAGCAGTTGAGACTTTTGAGAGAAAGATTTTCTCTTTGAACATGCGGCCCGCTTGGCGAATTGCACTGTGACACTGAAAAAATGGGAATTCTGATTGACTGAATTTCCTCCATTTCTTGTTCTGAAGTTCACATGCAACTATAAAAAAAAAAGCAGAGAAGTAGAATGGCTCACCCCAAACTTGCTGTGGGAGTCTCGTAAATTTTACAAAGAAAACATCTCTTAAAAATACCATTTTAATGGTTTACCTCTCACTCTGTACCCTTCCCCCTTTAGGCTGTTTGGGTAGAACCTTTGGAGGAGATGATTAAAAATTAATATCTGCGCAAGATTGACAGCAAGCACCATTTGATGTGAGCCACAAAGAAGCTCTGGGTTAGTGGGTAGCTTTCTGGCAGTTTCAGAGGCACCACAAACCTGAGTTTATTCTTCAATGAGAGGGGTGGGGAGATAGGATGAGATAGACAGACTGAGGATTTTCGTTTTACTCATAGCGCTCTACTCTGGTTATCTCCTGACAATATGCATGACAGCCTCTGCAAGACTACAGAGAGCCAGACGTACATATAGCAAAGTGTGGAGGCATACTGTACCAGTAAATCTCTGTCCTCAGTCTGCACTTCTGCCACTGTGGGTACTTTCTTCGTTTGGGTCCTGATGTAGCACCTCTGATGTTCAGCAAACCGTATCCCAGTGATACCCTTTGAAAAAGAAAGAGTAATGAAAGGAAACTCAGATGTATGCATCATTCATTAGTTGTCTATGATGTAGTTTTATCCCATAAGATCTGGGGCGTTCATTTCAAAACGCTCAGCTTTTTGCTCATAATCAAAGCTGCTCAAAAAAGAAAGTTTAAACCAAATAAAAGAGAAAAGGTATGTTTTGATCTCTTTTCTTTTTCATCATGCTATAAAATTGATGACTGCTTGGCCCCTGCAACGCTGCTCTTGCTTTAAAGCTGAATTAAAAGAAAAGGTGGGGGTTCCACTTTGGCTGTATAATACTTCATGGCAGGATATATTGCACACGAGAGCCAAGTGACATTGTCAGGAAATGAAGTGTTTTCTATAGAGAGTGCCCCCATTGAATTAGCCAGTCAGAGGTCCCTGTCACTCTCTTAATCTGTGCAGTGAAGTGTGGAGTAACTCTCTTCAGCTCCACTGATGATCCTCCACCATGTGGACTTAGCTCCATTCAGTCTGACACACCGAGCCGCAATAGGCGAGAAAGATCTGTTAATTCTCTCTCTCTCTCTCTGTCTGCCATTCTATGTTAATCTGAGATATTCAGGCAGAATAAGTCTGAAAGACTTTCAGTAGATCAGTATCTAATTTATTTTTTGCCGAGCTGCTCATTCAGCATACTGTATTAGAAGAGATGGCTGGAACCACATCCGACACTGTGGCTTTGAAATTGTATCAAGTGAAATTTGTATGAGCTGTAGCATGAAAATGGACTTGATTCAATCTAAATTTAATTACAGTAACACAGTGATTGTTATGACATCTCCTGTGACTCGGTTAACGTCACCACGTTGGGGAATTTCTCAATTTTTCTCTGGTGCTTGTCACTCTAAGAACCAGCAACCAGCAGCATAAGATAACTTACAAAGTGATGGCTGTCATAATCTACCGCATGTAATTTTATCTGTGTGGAAAAAGGATGGGGCAATAATGGTCTCGAGCACAAAAGCATAATGTTTATGCCGGGTTTATTGTGATGAGTCTTTGTTTAATTTGGGCGTGCATGTTGGTGAGCTAGCTGCAGCAGAAGAAAAGAGGGCAAAGCTGTGATGAGACACAATGATTACTGGGGTTGGTCAACCAGAAAATGAAGAGAGACACAGTAACACAGAGAAGAGAAATGGGAAAGCAATGCCATTTTAATGGGCAATGCTGGAGCGTCTACACATGCAGCTGCAAACCTGCTTCGTGGCGGGTTTAGAGTAAAAGAGTCGTTCCTCTTTTGCACTCCAAACTGACAGAAGAGCCCCCTGCTGGGTCTCTCTGCATGAACTTCTGAGCAAACAGAACAGCACATGAACAAACCACAAAGGTGATTTCTACCTGCCTGCTAGGAACTGCAGTAAAATCCACGTACATAGTCTTGAGTCAACATTATCCCCTCATCTCGAGTTTCTTCACTCGATGTTTTGGTGAATGTGCTGCTCGTTTTGGAGAAATGTTGATGAAAAATGAGAATGGTGTTTGACGCGTTGACTTTCTATTGCCTCTCAGTGTCCATCCTCGCACATTCGCAGAAATAAGCCAATCAGCCAGTCAGATATAACTTTCATCTACGGACATGGCAGAGAGTTTACGAGCTGAAATGACCACATGAAATATATAAGTGACAGGCGTCCACTGATGCCCAAAATATGCGCATTGGCCGACTGCCAGCTTGGTTTGTATGAACCCTTGGAGAACCTGTTACTACATGCATTATTTAGTTCATGCGGAACTCAAATCAGGCCAGCAGGTACTTGTTTGATCAATGCCTGCAGTGCTGATAAAATGCTTTGATTTGTGGGATGTTTCTTATGCATGGAACCTACATGACCAAATTCCTTGGTTTGCAACGTTGAAAGAAATCTCTTTCCAAGTGTGTTATTTTTACATCAAATATAGCTAATGTAATGACTGAGGCCAGATTAGTTCTGAAGAAATAATAAACTTTATTTCGATTATTTGCTGATGGTCCTTTCTTTCTTTGTTGCGTTTGTCCAGAGAAGGGGACATCAGTCAGATATCCATGGAGGCTGTTTTGTTACCGTGGGCTATCCTCAACATCATCAGTATTTTTCCCGCAATCATGAATTAAAAAACACGCTCAGAAGAAATTTTAGATGGATGAATGCTGGAGGCAAGTTTTGATGCTTCAGTTTGATTTGCTGTGAGACGAGGAGGCAGTGGAGCGCAGAGTAGCTGAAAAGAAAGGTTAGATTTTTTTTCAAATTCCCCTTAGACCAACATACATTCACAGCTAAAGGCAATCTGAAAGAAAGTGAGAAGTATCAACCTCCAAAACAGCATTTTATACATCAATTCATTTACTTTTTTGAAGATGATCGCATCATGTGAGGTATTTTCTTGCTGTCACTTGCCAGTCGATGGTTAATTATCAAAAAATGAAAGGCCGAAAATGAACTAAATCAAATGACTATTTATTTTTCTCATAAAATAAATAAAAGAAAAACCTATGTGCTTACCAGCGGTTTTTCAAAGAATCTGTGTTGATTTATGGATCCTGGCTAGTTTATTCTTCAGGCTTGATGCCATTTTTGAAGGTGAAAAGCCAAAACTGATTACTGTCAACCTCTGCAACACAAACGGAGCCAAATATCCCAATGCCTGTGCGGAGAGGCCAGCAGGACTTAAGGCTAACACTAACCCTTTTCTGGCCAGGGCACCAGATTTCTTTCTATAAGGTTGTACTTGTTCAGGTGTTGTAGTTCAGTTGGAACAAATCGAATTTCTTACTCCTGAAAGGCTATGTTGACGTCCCTTGTTTATACTGACCTCCAAATCTTTTGAATCTTAACTGTAATGTCATATCAATTACATACAAACTTAGGCCAGGGCACCAGAAGAACATGTTCATGTCTTCTCCCAGACAGTAATGATAGTTATTACTAATTTAGTTGTTATCATTATTGTTGTTGGAGACTTGTCTGCTTCTCAGAATTTACATGGAAGAGCTAACCGAAAATGTTAGCAAATGTGAACAGGTTCCCATTTCAGAGAAATGTCACATCCTCAAGTTCATGCCCTTTGCAGACCATTTAGTCTTCTATTCACAGTACAAAAAATGTTCATGTGACTCAAACGTGATTGCTTTTGTTTAATGTCACTAAGTGTCTATAAAACCTTAACACTTCAGCTCCGTAAAGGAGCTTTTCATGTGTTTAAGGGGTCAATCTGGGCTCAGGACTCATGTTTAAAGTTGAAAGGAGAGTTGAAGGCCATCAACAGTACAGCTGTTGCAGACTTCTGTGCCGAGAAGAATGTAACACTTTATAGTTTTGTCCGGGGCATGAGGTCCTCGCACCAAGGACATCTAATCACAAACACAACGTTTCCACATTTTGTCAGGGAAAGAATTGTATGTGGTCCTGTGGGGTACTGCACATCAGCCCTTAAGTGTCAGATCTACAGAGCTGTGTTGTGCTGTCCATGCACGCACTGTCAACATTTCTCCTCGACCAAGCAATTTCTGCTACAAGTGTTTTTCTTTTACAGATGCCTCAGATGTCAAGAAACTTGAGCAAATTTTACAGCAAGCGTCATCTCATAAGTCAAAGACAGGTGACTACATGTCATGTGCAAAGAAAAGCAGCAGTTATTAATGAGCAGCAGCAAAAAGCACTCACACTGAAGTTTGTGAAATGATTATGTACTCATTCACATCATGGGACATCAATTAGTTATTTTCTTTTTTTAAGTCGACGCCGACCCAGGACCCGCTGGAGGGACTATGTGTCCCGGCTGGCCTGGGAACGCCTCGGGATCCCCCCGGAGGAGCTGGCCGAAGTGGCCGGGGAGAGGGAAGTCTGGGTTTCCCTGCTCCGGCTGCTGCCCCCGCGACCCGACCCCGGATAAGCGGTGGACAATGGATGGATGGATGGATAAATGATTGAGTACAGAGAGTCAGAAAAAGAGTGTTGACAACTTTATTATGCAGATTAGGTTTGTATTTAGAGACAGCTGGGTCTTGCTGGCACATGACTCTGAGTCATGACAATCTCAAAAGGTTTATCATCCATTTAAATTTAGCTTTTGTTTACTCAACACGAGCAATTAGTTAGGGTAAGGACAATGCTATAAAATTGGAAACATCTATCCTGTTATCCAACTTCCTCTCGAAAAAAAACCCAGTTCCATGCTGAAGCAGTGACTTTGGTCTTTGTTTTTGCCCTCTTTGTTCCTTTATTATACTTTAACACTCTGTAAGATACTAAAAACACAGGCTCTGTAAATCCTGACCAAGCGTCTTTATGTGACGAGCTGGGAGTTAGAATAAGTTACACAATCCTGGAAATCTGAGGGAGATGCAAAGAGACTGTGAGGCACCACAAAGGATATTCCATACACACATCAGAGGTCTTCTCATGTATTCTACAGCAGATCTACAGCAGACGTTACTTGTTGCCAAAATATTTTTTATATAGACTAGCTAAAGTTAAAGTTGTCATTTTTTTTACTGGATTCTTGTGTGGGCTTAATATTCACATACCCAACAATGTTCCAGGTAAGCTTTTATTTATTTATTTTTTTACATATATCCGATTGTTTTAACAGAAACTGATCACAATAATTTAGGAGTCTCGGGATGCCTGATTTCCATGTTAGAAGGAGTCTTGTGATACACAATCCTGGTAATAAAATAATCTTTTTTTATACTCTCCACACACCCCTTAGGCTTGATGAAAATTGTTTTAAGGGTGCTTTGGTCTTTATCTCTAACAAAAAGAGACATTTTTTTGTCCTGAAAATAATTCCTTCTAACCTTAGAGCACAAGCTCACACACATCACAACAACACAACAAAGTTTTGTCTGAGTTTTGGTCACTATGAGGATTAGATGACTTTGCTCAGTCAGTTGTTGCTTCAGACCCTCATGTTAGAGCATAGAATAAATAAAAGAATCTCCTCAGGAGATATGCTTTATGTACAGGAAGTGGAACAAACACGCCTTAATGCAGTCAGGCATGTTTGTGTTGCTTCCATGCACACGCATGTTGACTTGGAAAAGAAAAGGGAACAGAAACTGATTTCAGGGGTCAAAGTTTTCCTCCTTGTGTTGGTTTCCATCATTGATTCATTTTAGATTCAAAGGCCCATTGTAGCAAAAAACAATAACCACTGTGCAGGTTTTTGTTTAGGATGGAGTGTATCCCGTAACATTCAGCCTTGCAACCCAACATTTCACAGTAAATAATGGTGTGAGAGTAGGAGCATTCATTACCCAGTCAAGCAGCAAGCTCCCCTCTCTGAGGTGCGGCATGTGTAACCTCCTGCACACCCGAACAGGATTTAGGAATGAAAGGTAAGTTAATGAGTTCTGTTGCAAACAAAATTGCACTTGAAAAAGGTGTGAGAAACAAATAGTAAAGGGTTCTTAATGGTGTTTGTCTCTGTACTGAGAAGAAGTTGCTGTACAGAATTAGTTGGGGAAAGCTCTTTTTCAAGCAAGAGTGATTGTTTTCTCTGTGCTGCTGTGTGCACATAAATCTCTACTTGTGCTTCTGTATTTCAATTAATGGTACGTACGTACGTACGGTGTTTTAAAAAATTACATGTTAGATCTCCATGTGAGCCCCTCAGAGAATGTAATTTCCTTTGTTCCTTCTTTGATATAGCGCCAACGATTTTTAAATCTCCAGCTTAGAATGACAAAAGAGAAAGGATTGAAGAGGTAGTCGCGATTTAAAATAGGATAATGATACAAACTGGCTCTTGAAAAGATAAGGATATGTACATCATAGTTTCTTGAAGTGAAGACATGATTGAACCATCAAATATGAATCAGAAGAATGCCTTACATGCTCTTACTAAACCTTCACTTACATTTTTGAAGTCATGCACTTCAAGAACCTCCTGACTCCCATTTCCCACTCGAAAGATCTCAATCCGCTCCTCTGGATCAATCTCCATCAAACCGTCTGTCTCCACTCCATCCAACACAGCTTTGTACCGATGGTCATAAACCTACAATGAAAAAAGGAAAAAAAAACACCCACATCATGTTCTGCTTTACAATTTTGCCTAAAACTGTAGATCGGTTGAGCAGTTTCCCATGTTTTCACACTCAGCTGCAGTGATGGTCAGTAAATTCCCAGTTATCAGCTCTGCTCTGCCAACATCTCAGAATATTTTACCCCAGGGCAGCAGATTCCCTGAGCAGAAAAAATGTGTTCTTGATGAAGGCACTGCATGCGGGACTGATGATGAAAACACATTTGTTATTTGCAAAAACCACGACAAGTAGTATCTGAATACTGTTGGACAAGGCTTATCATGTGCATTCTCATGACAACGTCCAGCATCATCAGGTTGTTTAGCTACTGTCCTTTTGAGCACTTTGAATTCTGCTGGATTTCTGTTGTTTTTTTTAAAACCCAAGATTGGTGCATTGACAAAATCTGTTGTTGTAGCGTTTTGCTTTCCTGTTAAATCTGGCTATGTCACCTTTTCCATAGACAAGTGTGAACTCACTCGCATGTATCAAAACAAGGGGCCTTAACACTTATCCAGATTAGATTCAGATTCTTTTTCTAGTTTTATATAGGCACTCAAAATATGTTTTGCCACTTTTTTGGGGTTGTGTGAAAATAAAGTTGGGAGAGTTATTTTTTAAAAACTCTAAGAAAAAGTCAGAATAATCTTGAGCAAAGGCAAAGCAAATCATGACATAAACTGCCTTTCAGGTCTGTTATTGATGCATACCTTTTGCTTTTAGTAGATTTGGCTCTTTGACCTGTAACACACAGAGACTCTCATTCTCTAGGTTTCAGTTGCAGAATGATCTACACCAGTTTTGTCCTTTCCTGTTCTTGTGATGAAAACCCAGCATTATTAATCTCCCAAATACAAAATCCACCCTTTTAGAAATTGTTTTGAAGGCTTTTGAAATACATTAGATTGTACATGTACAGCTTTATCATAAAGTAATTAGATAAATAAAGAACTTCCTCTGGAATCTGAAATGAAGGGTGCACAGGACACTCAACTAAAAGAGCAAGAAATGCTTTAAACTGGAAATCCAATAGGCTTAAAAAGCTCAAAGTAGTGGACATGTGTACAGTTACTTGATCTTTATTCCTGTTCCTAAATGTGATACCTTTTACAAGCGCAATCATTGTTGATCCATATAGGATTTCATATTCCTGTCAACAGAAGACACTTTTTGAGGAGTTATCAGTAAAGTGACAAGCAGGAGTCAGAATATGTTGAGGTTAATTGAAAAAAAAGACGCGCTCAAATACAACAACTCATTGCTGTTGGCAAAGTGACAGCCAGTTAAATAGCTTTAAACATCAGCATACAGCAATAACAGTCACTTGCTGGATTAAAATATTTGCCCTGACATACTGAAAGGTTAAACATGAAAATTTATTGATATACATTTGCCTTGGAAAAGCAAAAAAAATAAAGAGATTTTAAATCTCTCGGTAGAGTTGGGGCTTTCTCTTCAGTGTGTTGCCTCAAAGGGATGTTGTTTATCACAACTGCTCACTTATGTACTGTTCTTGGACACGCATGGATAGCTCTTAAAATTCCCTGTCTGGAAAATGATTCATGCCCACCAGCTGAAAATATGCTATTAATATTTATGTGCGGGTTGTGTTATGATGAGAAATATATTGCTGAGTTCATCTTCATCTGTCTCAATGGCAAATCAGAGCCTCGCCAATGAGACGCATGATTAATGAATACACTCAGATGGGAGTCCATCAGGATTTATATCCCCCATCAGAAACATCTAAATGTCCTCTAACGCTCCACCATAAAATTAGCTTTCCCTTCAAACTCTTTTCCATGTTTACCATTTAACGCGCTTTTCATATGCTTGCTCATATGAAGATTCAAGGATATTTAATGGTGCTGCAGAACATACAGTGATCACTTTTCTATTTTTGGGGGGAGCGCAAAGTAATAATCATCAAATGGGGTATAATTCTTAATAGAGAATCACCGTTAGAATTGCCCTAACCTATAAATCTCCCTTAACACGGGTCACGGTAGCCTTGGCTTCAAAAAGAAGTAGAACTTAAAATTGTCAGGAGAAGGCAAATTAAGATAGGCTTGAAATTTAAGTGTCAATTGAGCAGTTATGGATAAAACTGGGGCTATTAGACAGTCTCAAAGTGCGTGCGGTGAATTAAAGTTCTATCTGACAATTTCTTTTACATTAACATAAAGGTGGGAATGAGGGAATAGATTCTGGAGGCTTATTGATTTATACTAAAACATTAAATTACATTTTCAGCAGGCTATCTCTTTTGATGAAAATCCTGCAGTGAGCATCTCCCCACCACACTAGGTTGAAATGGATAATAACGTATTACAACAGTTTGACTTAAACTGGTTCAATAGCTAAAGCCTCTGCTGTGAACAATAATTGGCATTCTGAAAATAGAAACGAATAGCCCCTTTTTAATACTTAAAAATGCTGGAGTACATTGGGAAACTTGTAGTGTTTCATGTAGATTTTGATTTTGGAGCAAAACACAATATTCCACCTTATAGTGCAATGATAGTGATATTCATGTCTGAAAATATGCAAAAAAAAAGATTTTAATAGACCTTAAAACATGGCAATTTCTTTGGTGGGAAAAAAAAGAGGAAAAGTTAATTAGTGTCACACACGACACCAAACAGGCAGATTTCCGCACTTACGAAAAGCTCCAATTTATGTCATAATCCTTGTGAAAGGGTTGTGAGCGGTAATAATGGGACTATTTTTGTCACAAAGACATTTAGCATGTTTGAAACTTTGAGACAATTGAAACACTGTAACATTACAGCTGCTGAAGGTGAACTTAAGCTAAGCATCCACTACAAACGCAGTCTGGAAACATTAAAAACATTTTTTTACATTTTCGTTTTTAAGCAGTAGCCATACTAAAAATATTACATATTGTCATCTGATTCTCTACCTGCATGAAAAGCAATGCAGGTTTTTTTCCCACAAGTCAGCTGTGAATGAGACAGTGATTGTAATACATGGATGAACCAGCTGATGCAAATCAGCTTATACAAGCACAACTGCTGTGTTCTGCTCAAATTAACACTGCGCTCCCCTTTGCTGAATTCAGCCACATCTCACTGGATTCCTCATCTGAGCAGCAGCTGAACTAACTTAGTCTGACATGCTTTGAAAAATAATCAGTGCATCTTGAGATGGGATGTTTTTGTTGGCCCGAACTTCCTCTTATACAAGCAACATTTGAGAAAATCTTCTGTACAGATAATGTCTATTTGATAGGATTAATCGTATCAGAGTTACAAAAAAAGCAAACTTATACATGAACTTTTGCATTTCATTCTTTCCCTCTTGGGCTGCTAAAGATGCAGCAATTTCTTATTTTGTTAACTTCATATAGCAAACGCCTACTTGTGCATTCAGTAGATATTGGGCAAAATCCACATTGGCATTGTTTGTTCAGATCAATTGTTTGGTCTCCATCAGCTCCTGAGGGAAATTTCTGACTCTTTAGCCACAACATACCCCATAAACAATGCTAAACTACAACACTTAATTGTTCCGTTGGGGAAATTTGTCTTAGACAATGGTTCCATCGAAGCGTAGCCGCCTCCATTTAAAAGTAAGGATAACAACACAAACAAGAAGATTCCTAATTTAATAATTTGCATATTATATGCTTAAACCATAAAAGTACAGCCTTAAAAAAACCCAGTGTTTTTAGATATTACTGTGGTAAAATTAATGGTGTTAAATGCTCTTTGCTGCTGAACAGTACTTCAGAGGCTTTTTCATGCGAGCAGTTGGATGGTGTAAAAGTAAACCTCTAGGAGTAAAGCACAATTTGTGGATTTATGCATCCACAACACTGAACTGAAGGCTAAAAAACGCATAGGCTGGTAAATCAGAAACACAAACGTGCTAGAATATATCTATAAATGTATGAGATATTCTTGATACTTGGATACATTCCAAAACCCTTGTTCTTTATATAAATGAAGCCCACTATAATTGTAGCTTAAAGGTATTTTGAAGCTCTGAAGCAACTCAAATATTTTTCTGTGAGGCTGAAATGGTAAAAATATATTTGCACAATGCTCAAAGTTAAATGAACAATGAGACATTTGATGGCACAAATATCAATCTATTCACTTGAGCATGCCACTGTCCTGTGCACAGTTAATTAAGCTAAATGGAGGCTCATAATTTCTGGCGAGATCAGCTCCAAAACAGATAATGCTCAAACTACAGAGATGCAGATCTACCAAAAGCATACATTAAAATATAGATTTATTATTTAAAAACTTCCTTCCAAAATTGTACCGTCCACAAGCAGCATTTCTAAGTCTGTTTTTTGTAGGCCTGATACTAGATGAAACTGTCTCTGCTAATGCATCGGACCATTCTTTGAAACACTGCACATCGCTGTGAAATTGGATCCAATGATTTCTGGGATTTGACATTTTTCAAATTTAAAAGGGTTTCCTGTCAACATGTAAAGTTCCTGCTGCGGCTGTAAGCAACAGCCTCTCATCTGAAGCTCGGTGCCGACTCCCTGTTGTCTCTCCAGCCTTCCAACTTCTAAGAGCATACTGAAGTGCAAAAACAAGTTGCAGAATTGGTTTCTAAGAAAGCAAAGTGGAGACAACAATGTGATGATGTATTTTCAAAACTGAGAAGCATATTTGAGCACAGCAAACAACCCATGGCACAGGATTAAAACGCAGATTGGCTGCAAGAGGAAAATAACTGGTGATAAACCTTGTTATCTATCTAAAAACAACACAAAACAAAAGCACCTTCAATCCACTGTGTGTGACAGACCCCCAATAGCTGCTGGTCTGTTAGAATTTTTTCACGCCAGGAGATAAAGAATTCAGATTTCCACTGCAAGAAAAACATTCAAGCTCAGGAGCATAAGGCGATCTGTGTGGAAGCCTTTACAGACAATGCCTTGTTTATTTCCTCTGCTCAAGGTTTCTGTCTGAAGTTGGTTCTTAACAACCCCCACCTAGATGGTTTCAAACACACACTCAAAGGCAAAGGAGTGGATGAGAAGCGGCAGGCACAGCCAGACCTGCAGGCTGTTTGTGCGAATGGGTTCTGGTGTAGCACCTGAGGACATTAAGCAAAGGTCACGTAGATGTTGTTACAGGTGAGTGGGTCGCAGTTGGCTTTGTGTGTGTGTGCGCGCACGCGTGTGTGTGTGTGTGGGTAGAGAACCTGTGCATATGTGAGATGGGGGAGGAGGCAGCCGTGGGAATGAGAGAGATGAGTTGATGACAATATGTCCTCTTAGTTGTCCTTGAGGGTTAGAAGAGAGAGGCTCCAGTCAGGCGGAACTGGATGCCTGTCACTCATGGCGGGGTGGTAATGGCGGAGGAGGAAGGGGCTGGAGGGTTAGAAGGCAAGCGGGGAGGAAAGGTGTGGGGGCTGCATAGTACACAGGGCCTCCTGGGAGCCATAGCCAACCCTGTGATAGATGGAGGTGGGCAGCAGCTAAGAAAGACAAACACCACCAAACATTGTGTCCTTTTGGTTTTGGTGCTTTTAAAGTCTGTTCTGATTTTCAGAAACCAACAAATGCAGGATTATACATTTTTCTAGCTTGACTCTATTTAATCATGTGCTACAATATAATTTGTTATACAACATATGGAAAATGATCAGCAGCATGTTGTAATACATCCAGGAATAAACATTGAAAATAGATCTTCACAAGAAGAAATGTGTTTTAACAGTTCCTTCGTTGAGCCATAAAGTAGCCAAAGGCTAAAGCAAAGACAGCAAAAACAGATGAGTTAAATGGGACATGTCATGTCCAAAAGGTACGAAGAGGAAGTTTCAATATTTTTTCTCTTTGATTGTTAGAAATACAGTGAGATTTCTAGAAAGAACAAGCAAACTGCTGAGTTCCACGGACAGACGGACGCGTGCAGGACAGTTAGCAGGAGGAACGCTGACAGATGGTGTGGTCCTGACGATCTCTGCAGGTGCAAAAGTTGAATCTTGTTTACATGCTTTGTAATGCCTGGAAGTCTTTATTTCTAGTCCAGAAAGATTTGGCTTGAAGCTGCCTCATTCACAATTTATAAAATGTATTTGTCATTATTTTCTCATATCTTTTAGCTAAGCATGTGGGAGAGTATGGAGCCTGTTTAGACCGTTGTCTCGTAGCTGCTTTAAGCATTAAAGCAATTCCAGACTCTCAGTCCATCATCTGACAAAATCATTATTCAAGAAACTTCCCTCTGATCCTCTGGTGCATGTATATGCACCGGAGGGGGGGCAGTGGTCCAGTTAAATAGCCAATTAAAGCTGTAATCGTAACTTGACTCAACTGTGAATATAATCGTTTGCCTTTGCTCATTTATACTGACCATGCAGAGGCAGCAAAGCGCTGTGTCACCAGCTGCTTCTTCAATATGAAGCTGTGATGGCCTCTGCTCCTCCAGAGCTTTATCAACTTTGCACATCCACTCCACTTTTGAATCAAACTGAAAGGGTCTTGAAGGATTCAACTGTTCCTACTTCTGTGGACAGTAAAAAAAAAGGCTTTGTCACCTGACCACTGTCACCTGGTTATTGATGACAGAGGGGCTCTTCTACAAGAGAATTTGAAAGAAGCACTTACCATTTGAGCATGTCTGATGGGGAAACTGATATTTCTTTAAGCATTTTCGAGGAAAATCCTGAAAAGCTCTCTGTGAAATTTCTGATAATTCTGCTGCATGAGTGCTGAGTCACGAAGGGTTTGATGTCTCTTGGCCTTTTCTGTTGTAGCAGAAGAATTGTTGTTTGTGTAATGTCAAACTAGTGAGGATCAGACATTTATTTACTACACCTGTACAGATATTATTTGGACCTCAGTGTATAGGATTTCCACCGGAGAAGGAAGGTTTTTGGCAAATCTGCTGCAGTAGAATCTAGAAGCCCTGTACCACAGGCATCAGATGTCTTATAAATGATATATGGAAGTCAATTCCACTTGTCTCACAGGTATGAAAGGAATTTTTTTTCTTATTGTGGAGCTTAAACTCAAGGAGAGTCGGTTGATTACCTCAGTTTTCCTGCTAGTGGTGTGGAGGAAGATTTGTTTTTCTTACTGTTTTGTTCTTTCCTTGACTGCAGGCTCTTTTTCCCAAGGCAGCTTTATTTTTCAGAGCTGAAAGGCTCCTCACATGGGAACTCACCTACTAATGTCTCCCAAGTAGTCAAGTCGCACTTTTCCAAGAGTCTTACTTGTTCTCTGGAGTAAATATGAAATATTTTTGTCAATTTCAAATTGCCACAGCATGAAAAAAATCAGAATGGACCAATAGATGTTCCTCTAATGTACCGACAAAGAAAAACACAAACCTACATTTCACCAAAGACACACAAACCTCAAAGCAAATCTGGAAGAATTCGTAGGCTCGTTCCAAATGAAACATTACTTGAAAATGGGGATCAACAGAGGACGTAATTGCAGCTGGCATGGAGTCCCACCCAGAATCAGAGCAGATGGCCTCTTAACATGTGAACACATGTTTCCAGACATTGTGTGGTGCGCATATTTATGAATGTGTATCCTCTTCCAATGTGTTCTTTTTTCTTTAACAAAACCCATATATAAAATTGAAAAAGGAGGGAAGGGAGACTTGATTGTGTGGTGTCTGGAGACCATGGGGATTATGCTTGTGGACACTGATTACCAAGCCTGTCAAGTCTCGAGGTCTAGTGAATTTGGATAAATGAAGTAGGAATACTCTCCAGCTGCCAAACACACGCAGGAAGCTGTTTAGGGATGCCTGCTGAATACAGGCAGAAACTTCTGGATAGGTGCCAACACAGAAAATTCAATTTAACATCTACTGGTCAGTCACTAATGCGTCATCAACTTAGTCAGTACAGGATAAAATGAGCCCACAGGCAGAGCATGACATTAATCTCACTGAAGGCAGCCTGTCAAAAAGAACAATGCAACACCTTGCAACATGTTGCTTGTAGTCGAAATACAGTATGTGGCTGTTCAGCAGCCATTTTATGATCTCTCTGTCTACCTTTGTTGTGTTTAAAATTTACCAGATTTTTCACTCATCTGCACAAGTACAGAATGAAAAGCATCAGCAGAAGAACTATGGGATGGCTGGGACTTATTATAATCGTAGGGAAGTCAAGCTTTTGTTTAGTTGCTGTTCAACTTAGCCATTTGATTAGCTCTTAGCTCTTTACATACAAAGGAGTGTGTCTGCTTTTGGTTAGTCTAAAGTCTAAATATAAAAGAGCTATTTGAACCTCAATAGAAATACCTGATTGTGTATGTGTATGGATTTGGCTTTCAAAAGCTCAACTCTGCTGATTTTTTTGTCAGATCAACATGTTAGTTGCGTTAGTTATTGCTAAGTCCTAACAAAAGCTAGCTAAAAAAATGTAAACAAGATGCAATAAAAAATATTCAACAAATGTAAAGGTATGCTCTTTGAGTTTTCCCTGATTTATCATTTGAGCTAAAATTGAAATGACAAGAGTAAAGGAGTAAAGTAACTTGTGCAATCAGGCGTCAGTTTAAAAGTTATAAAGCAAATTTAAAGTGAGTTTTGTTTACTTTATGTTAATTTCAAATGATGCACTGTTTTTGTGGATTCAGAAATGCCTCAATCTTAACATTTGAGACAACTTCCGTGTCGGTTTAAACAGAAAAATCTTGAATTGGTATATAAACAATCCACCACTGCACCTGCTGGAGTCTCTCCTACCCCCACAGGTATGCTGACACTGCATCACTGCATGTCGGCTTAATTTTCAGCAGGGCTTGCTGGCCATGAGAATGTAATGTTGGTAGCTTATTTCAAAGCTCAAAGGTGACAGAATGTGTTTGTATTTAATATCTGCAGCGTACACTTTTGCTTTGACATCTTTGCACTTTACTTCAGTCCAAACAAGCTCTGACTGAGACGTTATTATTTCAGCTGAGATGTTCAGCAGAAACCCCCGCGCCACCTCAGGGTCTTAAAGTTGAGACAACTTCTTATTCATTTCTTATGATTAAAAAGATCTGATGCATTCATCTGGTGATTATGTTAATCATTCATGATTGCCTGAGTGGTTAATAGCACATTTTTCCGCGATGTCGCCGTCTCAGACTGTAGATTTCTCCATTTTACTTGGTTGTAGGCCAGCGTCACGGTGCGGTTTTAAACCATTTTTTTTAGACTTTCCAGCAGGCCATGAATAGGCAAAATGCTGATAGGAAACATTAGGTGAAATGGTGGACAGTTATGTCTGCTTAACACTGAAAGAATCAATAAACTGGTGAACAAACGATGACCTCAGGCATCGGCTGTTTTTAATCTCTTCTTGTCTTTTTGTACGCATCAGCAATCGCAGCACTTGCACTTATAAACTCGAATTGTCCTGGTTATTCCATTTTCAACTTATTCCTTTCAGGCTTAAGAAAACAGAAAAAGAAAAAAGATCTAGATTTCAAATGTGTGCTCAGTGCAACACTGACATTTTTTGAGATGCAAGGACCCACTCCCCGGTGAGATCTGACAGAGAGCTGGCTCGTGAGATATCAATATCAGCTGTCATCTTTGAGAGAACTTGTCTGATATCAGAGAGAAATGTTGTCTTGTTACTCAGTCTGTGACTGAAGTCTCTGCTTCAGTGTCAGATCAACGCGAAGCCTTCAGTAGACGTTGGTGGTGAAGCCTAAATGTTATAAAACTGCACAGCTGCACAGGTTTCAGCAGCCATATTTGGCCTGTACTTACACAGGTTAAGACTACGCTTATGTTGAAGACTGATAAAAGATAATGTACCAAATGTTGCATATAATGCTAATGCAGTGACCATTATTCTGCCTTTGGCTGTTAATCGCTCTTTCCTGTAGCTATGACTTAAAGTCATCTGCACCATCGTCTCCCACGTGTTTTGTATTAGTTTCCATACGCATTGCTGTGGTTCAATATTTTTTCAGGTCACCATATATTTACTGAAGCAGAGTTCTAGCATATCTAACAATTTCTGTTTTCAGTTGCTATAGTTTGAAGCTGTAGAAAAGACAGTCGGTCAGCTTGTGGGTCAGACCGCAGACCAACGAGGACACACCAGTGTGCAATGAATCAACTCTAATCAATTTACATGAAACTGAAATTATCTTTAAGCAATCAAAAATGAGCAAATCTTATGATTTCTGATTTAAAGGACATTACGGTGATTAGGTCCACTCCAGCTGCCTCCACAGCCCAGAGCTCCCAACACACACCGCCTCTCTGTACATGTGTGTTCATCGTTTGCCACGTCCAACTGGAAACACCTTTTTTTCACCACAAACTAAAAAAATGTTACTGTTATAATTAGACCAAATTGTTTTTTCCTAGACAAAGACGCTTGAATCGTCTGTACCAACACAGCAGAAGCAGAAAGCTCTGCCTGGCTCCCTCCTTTGGTGGTATGCACCAAACAACTGTAACTAAAACCCTCAAAACACCCAGAATTTTTAATTGTGAACTATTGGGTTTGCTTGAAAGATCAGAATTGTATGTATGACTTTGGCTCGGTCAAGTGTGGGTGTTGTATAACCCATTTGTTAGCCTGCATTTTGTTAGGCAGCCTGGCCAGTTGGATATAAGTCATGCAGTCACTTTATACGCACCAAAGGTCGAATATCTACACTAGTACAAAAAACAATGTGAAAATAAGGTTTATGATAAGAGTGGACTTCTTAAGAAAATGCATTAAAATGGTGGTGTTATGAAGACATACCTAGACTCATACTGATGGGGCAGCCAGAGAGGGAGTTCCAGGTATGTTTGTTGAGCCTTTATTGGTATGACATACAGTCTTTTCCTTTTTTGAGAATCGTAAAAAAACAAAGGCAGTTGTCTATGTTGTGTGGAATAGTTTCTTTGATGCATAGATGACATCTTAAGTCTGATCTATCAGAGACACTGGTCAGAGTAACCCAGAGACCACAAATCAGTTAAGGGATCAGTAAATGATAGCTATACCACCAGAGTAACACTCAGCTGCTGCCCATTCCTCCATGTTGTGTAATAGAAATAGTTTGGATGTGTAGAGAGTAAAAAAAACATCTCAAATTCCAAGTTTTTATGTTGAGGAACAAAACATATAAACCTCTGAAGCAACTGGATGTCCTTTTCCAAGTGCTGATTCACTTCTTAATTATTTTGTAGTCAGTGGAGCTTTTGTTTGGCAACGAAGAAATGTTTAATCATGTCCAACAAAAGATGATCACATTTGACAACCGTCTCATTATTCACATTTATACAGCTTGGTCAAGAAATAATAAGTAAAGTATGAAGTTTAGAGCTTTGTGACAAACGTTTCATACATTTATTGCTAACATTTACTGTTAAAAACAGGACTACTTCTTCTCTAAATATATAATATACAGTAGACTGTACAATTCACACCCCAAAAAGTTAATATTTATATAGATATAGTTAAAAACAATAAGTTTAAACAATATTGATGGAAAAGAGCAGAGGCAATATGCTCTGGTATCCATCAATTAATACAGTTGCTGCATCTGCTTATTCCAAATAAGGTTGCAGGGGAATGGAGCCTATCCCAGTGGTCACACTGGACAGGTTGCTCGTTCATCATAGGGTATGTTTTATTATAATGCTTACTATGATTTTGGTTCAAGGTGTAGTGGTGTTAACATGAATGCCGTCAAACCTGTTTAAAAATCATGTGTAACCAATATCTGTTGAGCCTAGCATTAGGTAAACCACGTAAAATGGTCAGGAATTGCTTCTGTTTGTAGCCGAAGGGTTACGGTTGAAGGCTTACTGCATTTAGGCCACAAAACAAAAGCTGCACAGGGAGTTCACCAGAATGTAATTCTTTGCCCATTTATAGGATATATTTAGCTGCAAAAAATGCCTGACATTCACAACAACCACCGCACTGAGCTTTTTTGGAAAGAAATTCTGAAAAAAGCCTGGGCATGCATTCTGGCTGTTTTCCTGGAAGCCATATGCACATACTCAGTTACTGTGTCATGAAAGGACCCAAAATTGGAGTCCTGTTCCAAATATAAACATATGTAAGGAATCAAAACATTTCTGCATTGTAATTAGCCCCGGCCTTTGTGTGGTTTTTTGGTAAATGGAGGTAAGTGGCTGGATGTGAGTAGTTAAGAAACCGTTTCCAAGTCAGAGTTTTTCCAGTCTGACATTTCAGCAATGTTACTAAATACATCTGATGTTGTTGCATGCTGCAACCTTCACTCATATTTGAATGCGCATAGAATTAACACTCTGCTTTTTTGATGTATGTAGGGTTCAATAGAAAGCTAAAACTAGGTTGGTGTGAGGTTAAAGTGCTTTGGGAAATCACCCAAGCAATTACTTTAAGCATCAATTTGCTGTTAAAATGTTTTACAGCTTCTGGTGCCAAAGGCCGTTTAAGTAAAAGGCTAAGGTCATTAGCCTTTCAAAGAATAAGCTATAACATGTCAAGATGGGAAAATTTAATGGATCCATCCTTCAGAAAGCACATTAACACAGTTAAAAACAAACAGCTTGTGGCAATATGCCTTGTATGTGCCCTCCCTCAGAGCCAAAGTTGTTTTTTGATAAGGGTTTTTTCTTTTTGTACTCTCAGTTTAGCTGAAAACTTTTGCCACTTGCCAATTCACACAGAGAGACACACACGATGATCTAAAAAATACTGTAAGACATAAAAGCTTGACTTTTCAATAATTCTTACTGTAGTTCTTTTAAATCTGTGACTTGATTCCAAGTGATGTGATTTTACACTGATATTGAATAATCATAGGATCATTTTACTCCACAGAAATGGGGGACGGCTTTCCTGCTGTGAAGCTACTGCAGCTTGCATGCCTTCTCCATTCTTTAATACATTAGTAAATATCTAAGGTGTGGATCTGAATCGCTTGACTATATATAATGCAACAGTTGTTTTCACTTCAGACTTGACAAAAATAAAAACTTTCAAGTAAACTGACTGACTTGTGACTTTTCATGAACTTCAGACTCATGAATTGTTAGATGCGTTCGTCATCCCAGCTCAGAACCAGGATCAGCAGTTAGGAGGGGAACACATCAATTAAGTATCCTAAAATAATATAATAACTGATGCTGTACAGTTCACAATGACGCTAAAAGTCGGACGTCAGCACTGTTGCACAGCCAGGAAAAATGAATGGGTTGGTAATCCCTGGCTGGATCTTAAAGCGGAAGAAGATAAAGTCCTTAAAAGAGACAAAAAGTTGGAACATTTTAAACAACCTGGCGGCATTCTTCATTATTGTCAAGCATCATGGCCGAGTGGGCTTATTTGAAGTGAATGGCGATGATAGTCTACAATGTCTTTATTCCCTTGTGGAAAATACATACTGTTAAGGCTGAAAACACACAAGTCTCATGATTATTTACCTTAGACTGTTTATATAACAATACATTTAGGCCGATGAACAGTGACAAAATTGAAGGCAAATACATTTTAAAATGCATCCTGTAATGTATTCATTGAACCAATCAGTCAGTTAAGTAATTAAAAGCTCTTCATTGTCAATATGTTTGTGCCTAATTCCCACAGCACATAGTTCCCCACAGCCAAACAAATAACCATGGGGAGGTGGTGTCACATTATCCAATACTGGGGGAGGAAATGCTTAGTTTCCTCTCTGCTTATGACATTTTTCTGCTGCTGCGAGTTTTAAAGTTGCACTTTGCTGCTTAAGTTGCCTCATTAGTGTGATGATAATATTTATGAGACTGAAGTGTGTGTCACAGGGCCTCTCTTGGCTAATATACTTTAATAGGTGTGTAAAAATGTTGAGTTGCAGATTGCAGGAAAAGGGACAAAAGTAAGGCAGGCTGCAGACTTAATAGTTAGTTTAATATTGGGAAAACAGTTTGGCAGTGAGATTAGAAGCATTAAATCTTGTTTATTTCCTCTGTATAGTAACTAAATACCGTGGCCATTTCTCAAACAACGGCAGCCCACAGCAGACCAAACATTTATCTGTTCTTTGAGTTGGTTAACCTCTTAGCAAATCATTCTGTCAGGATTTATTTCTGTGCCACTTAAACGTGCAGATTTACCTGTAGCACAAAATGACTGAGACTCAGAATTCGAAAATCTCAGTTTGCTTAAATGAGTAAATGATAAAAATGTTTATTGAGTTAAAAAAAAATTCTGCTCTGTCAGCATGTAAAGGCCCCACATCAGCCAGCTGAATTACAACACAGGCTTAACTATGGTGCCCGTTTCACCAACTTCCACCAACACAGAAGTCGATGCTTTATTTTGAAACCAAAAAGCAAGTACTAGTTTTACATTTGTTACTTCATCCTCAAGCAGACATTGGGAACAGCGTTTTCATTTCAATTTCCACATGGAGCGAATAAACCTTTCTAAATGTTTAACTCCTCCAAATTCGAAACTCTCAAAAACCGTTGCTTAGCCATTCTCTGAGGAAAAAACAAAACATTCAGCAATGAACAGAAATGTTTTTCTCAGAGCCTTTTCATGCTATAAGGAATGAGGACAAAGGGGAAAATCTTTTCAAACATCCGATAGATTAAAACCTACTTCCAGGTGCAGGTCTTTCCAGGTTCTTTTTTTCAGAAATAATGGAGCGTGCAGATATTTGAGGGCTGGCGGAATATTGGGAGCATATTTGGGCAGTAGCTTGAGTGGAATTTTGGCAGAAGTCGAAGGCTATCATCCCTCACTTGCTTCATTTTCCCTGCTGCAGTCAGTTCATTGCTGAGCCTCTGAATCTTGAACTGAGCCTTCCTCTTACTTCTGTCAGCCTCCTCATACCTGAAACGAATGTAATGACCCACTTTCTCCTCTAATCCCTGTGCGACTCAGACGCTTAGCACGTTTGACCACCTCACCGTGGTCGACTACAGTCTGCAGCTGCTGTTAATTTACAGGAGCACCGCGCACCGCCTTTTCAGCTCTGAAGCATATATGACTAATCACACCAGTCATTTTAAACAACTTGAGCTCTCTCTGGCTATAAATCACCATGATGCGGGCTACTGTGCCCATAATAGAGCTGCATTCAAGAGGGAGGAGGGCAGGGGGGACTTTGGGAACTATTCAGTGCTATTGGTCAACACAGTATTGTGAAACAAACTCGAGGACTGGGACATATTGTTGTTCGATGCGGTGTTTGTTTCTATGATCCCAATAAAAATCAAGGTGAAAACAGCAAAGGCCCGTACTTTCTTTGTACACAAGGCCAGGAAGTGATCCTTTTTTTGAATTATTTGTCCCTTTAGAGAAAGATTTTTCCTTTCCTTGATGAATCCCCCCACCCCCATATTGTGACAACATTCATCATGCTTAATTAGTGTTATAAATATGCAAAAACACAAACTTCCTGTGTGCTCACAAGACAAAGATTATACCCAGGCAGGAGATTAAATATAGCTTGTTTAAATTTAACCAACGTTTGATCTGCTCTAAACACACTTTCTTAGAGGTTGCAACCAAACACCAGATACACTAGAAAAAGGATAAAGAAGCTTTCTTTTCTTTAACTCAGTAACTTTATAATAAATGGCTTACACACTGTCCAAGGGCGTTCTTGTAATCTAACCCCTTCTAAGTGAGTGAGAGAAAGGAAGGACTTCACACCGCCATTTAAAGATTACCTCAAATGACTTCAAATGACTTTTTTTGTAACACAACACATTATGTCACATTTCCCAAATTCCCCGAGTCGGTCGTAGAAAGACGATGCTTTCAGCAGCATCAACATCCCGGAAAAAGTGGTAAAACATTAAATGAAGCTCACTAACGCAGAGGCCAGGGCCACGATTGAGTTGTGCCAGTTCTTTTTTCATTCCTGTCACCACTCAGAGCTGCATCTTCCCTTTATGCATTTCCCTGCCAAGTAACCACTGTGCCGGGCTGAAGAACAATCTGCTCCTTGTCGGGAGTGCTGAGTGAATCCTGTTGCCTATTGTTGAGGTGAACACATTATTTGAATATGACCAATCTCCTGTAATAAAAGGACCGTTGTGGTTTATGAAATATTCATCAAAGGTGTCCTCTGGAGACTCGGGAGGCTCCATTCAAACGCACATCTCAGACTCTTAAACAGACTTCAGCAGACAAAAGATAGCAAGCCCTGATTGGAATCTTCTGAACTATAAAGCTGACAGTCATGAAGGGAGTGACCTCTATACTGGATGCCTCTCCTTGTCGCTCTGCTGGTTTTCAGCCATTCTGCGTCCTAATAAATCAACAAAAGCACAGTCTGGGATCCAGCAGCTAAGTGGCATTTAAGAAACAGCTTGTGAGACCGGTAAGGCTGCAATTTGGATCATTTAGACGCCAGGCAATCATTTGTCCAGATGAGCAGCATTAACGGCAACTGGAAAATTTTAAGCTCTTAAAGAAAAAAAAAAAAAGCCAAAGAAGCATTTTATTAAAAGGGAGCGAAGGCTGAATGTCCTGTTTTTCAGAAGGGCAAAAAGGCTTTCAGTTTGCTGAGGTTCATTCACTTTAGAGGGTGTGACTCATTTAACTTCACCGCAAATTTAACAGCTGATGACAGTCGAAAGTAGCTTTGCTATTAATCAGTCTAGCATCTGCGTGTCGCCCTCATTCACAGAGGCAGTGCACGGAAAGTGATGAGACGCTGTAAAGCAGATTTCTGTAAAAAACGCCGAGATATTGTTTCACAACAAACACCGGCAACATCAACTGCGGCAAACATTTGTTATTTAGGCAGGATGATCAAAGACAGAATGTCTGCAACAAGAGCACAACCTCCTCTTTCCTTTTATGATCACAAGACTGCAGATTTACCCCCCAACCCTCCCACCTCTACTTCATCTCTGCCTTAAAACATACCGAGCAAGCAAGCTTTGCCTGTAACAAGGTGGATGCTTTAGAACAATACCAAACAAAGATACTGATATATATACAGGTTCATAATTGCTTAAACATTGTTTACACCATGCACTGCCTTAAAGACACAATAAAGGGGAAGTGATAGTCCTATGTGGAGACTCTGGGCTGTCACACTGGGACTGTGTGTACTGATGAGAAGCTCTTAGTCTGTTGCCATGGCCCCTCTGTGGGTTTGCATGTCAGTGTTAGTTTGCCCTTCTTTTTAATAGCGCTGAAAAAACTCTTTGAAGATGCACTTCCAATAGTGGGGGGTCTGATATTACAGCTGAACATTGTACCCTAATGTAAGGAAAATCTAAAATAACAATAATGATAAAAACAAGTTAAAGAGATAGACGTATTGAGAAAAATAATCATCTGACTTTAAAGCATTATTTAAAGGTTAGACAACATGCGGATTTAGCAGTGTGTAAAAGGAAATTGCTTGTTTTCTGTACTTTTTTCTAGTCCGAAGTAAAATTTAGGATTAACTTATATTTGTGTGAGAAAACAGTCAATGCGATTCTTCGCTCTCTGGCTGAGGTAAATGATCGGCTTTCCTTTCCATTACGCAGGAAAAGCAGGGTTCATTTACAGGAACCACATTAAACACTCCTCACTGACACGTAGCCGATGTCCCTTCCATTAACCACCGATATGTGTCCAGTTCAGGTCAAGTATTGGAACCTGACAACCATTTACTCTGAGCCTGATTAAATCATTTTTGTAATGATCAGAGTTGACAACTAATTAATCACAAATAGATTTATTGTATTTGTGTAATGGGGTTAATGCAGGATGAGACTTTGATTAGAGCTGCACTCACACACCTCACTTTCACAGCTGAAGCCAATTAAGAATTAGTTTTGGAAAAGCTTGAAAGCACAGCTACGATCCGGGAAAGACGGGGCGCCGCATTCTCAGGAAGCTGTGACGTTTGGACAGGAATTGAATTTTTAAGTTAAATGTAATCTATGTGTAAGTTTGCCATTTGCCCGTGCTACCTTTATGGATACAAATGTCAGCTGTTTTATTCCTTATTCTAAAAATTAGATCCAGATCATGATAAAATGTTGAAAAGAAGCTAGCACAGGTGGTTAAAATGTGAAAGCATTTAGCACTCTTCCAGTTTGACTCGATCATCCACCGCAACCTCCTCCCCATGGAGACTTTGTTGCTCTGTAATTACATTTCCACTCTTCCTGTCTCAATCCCATCATAATCACCAACGCCTCTTGGAGCTAAAAATACTTCGTGTCCTTATTGGGAGTCTTGATTTTAGAACCCCGTGGTGTTACCTCAGGTCCTAGGTTAATTGTAGTTGGTTTTCTTGTACTCTTTGAGAAGGTATCCTTTTAAGTCATTAAACTTTAATGACTTAAAAGGATCACAAATTGACAAAATAGCCTGAAAGGCCGATGATTCCACATGTTATTTGCGGAGTCAGCTAATCCACACATACATCTGTACATAAAATGTATGAAGGCGTGATACAGTAAACAAAGATAGGAAAAAAAGTGTTTTCCCGTGTAACAGTGGTACACTTCAGTCAGTCTATGACAGATCCATTTGAAATTGACAAATCTTTTCTATAAATGGGTGTGTTGTGTAATCTTAAAATCTATGACAAGTCCCATCTTAAGGCTATTCACAAGTTTTTCAGCAAGTTTTTAACTTGATTGCAGTTGCTCTCAGTGGCAGCTGCTAGTGAAGGTGGGGAGGACAACTGCAGCTATTTTTGTTCTCAATAATAAACTTTTAGAAGATGCTGGAGGTCATCAGAAAAGAAACTCGTACTTGGCCTGAATTTAGCGCACGGGATCATAGCATTCTGAAAATGCTTTGACAAGCTAAGACACAAAAACTTGTTGATGGGTCCTCTATTTGTTAAGCCAGTATTAGTGAAGTTATCACCACTGTGACAACTGCCTGATTCTGATTGTTGGGTTCTGTGTAATCGCTGATAAAATGATCAATCTCCTTTTCATAGTGCACATGTGCTTTACATGTAAACGACTGTTTCTCTTGACAAAAAGTTCAATCATGGGTGTCACAGGATGTATTCCTATTTAGTGTGTGTAAGTTGTTTTGTGTGTCTTTCGTGCTGCATTTTTTACTCACATTTGCACTCTCAGATGCCTTGAAATCTTAATAGTTGGTTTGGTTCATTCTTGTTGTTAGACAACTAAAGAGGACAAAGACAATAATTCATTTTCTCTGAGGAGCAAATAGGGGTGGAAGCGGCAAGACATGGTTTGCTGCAGTTTTTCAAACACACACACACACATACTCACACACACACTCACACACACACACTGCTATCCTGAAATTACACGAGAGAAGGCAAATCTCTGTAACCTCCATACCAGATTGGTGGAGACTGGCCAGCCAGCTACCTTGACGGATCAATGTGTTTGCCGATGAGTGAGTACAGCAGAGATCTGCAACATTTTTGGCTCTCTACCCTGAAAACCCCTCCATAAGATCTGAATCTTTTAGTAGCAAGTCTATGCCTTTGCTTTCTGAGAAATGTTTGGGATAGTTTGGATCAAACTGTGTACATTCTCGAAAAAAAAAACTTCACTCGTGTGCGAGTTGTGACTTTTATTTTCTAGTCATGGTCAAAATCCTATATATCTCCAAACACATTTTTATGATTGCTGAGATACCTTAAAAAAAGTGATGGAATTATTATTCAAATGAATCAATGCGACGGATATTGTTTCAGCCTGTGAAGCTGAATTAATACATATGCAAGGAGAGCAAACATGGTATCTGATGGAAATGGATTTATTGGTCTTCTCTGGGAGACAGGAAACATTGGTGACATGAGGAAAAGAGAGTGTTGTTAAAAATAACCAGCTCAGTAGAAAACGAAACCTGAAAAATCTAAATTATAATCAAACAGTAAGTTACATTCCATAGGAAAATGAGATAATTCATTACCAAACTGTAAATCGCACAAGAACTGAATGATGTAACCTCCATTATAGATGTATTTTGATCTCTGTTTCAGAATCAGAGATATTGAAAATAGTTAAAGATACAAATCCCATTTTTCCCCAAACTATCAGGTTCTATAAAATGTTTTGAGTTTCCTAACATAATGTCTGCACATTGATTTCAGTGTCAAACCCTATTGATGTGTAATAACAAATATGATAAAAGTCTCTGATCTTATTAAAATGATGCAATTTAAAAAAGTTGAAGTCATGAATCAGTCTGACCTCATATCTCTGGTAGCTCAAACCCCAGAGCTGATAATCGGCATAAAAATCTGTTTCACAGTGGGAATGCATTTTGATATTAATATTTAGTGTACAACAGCACTGTTGTTAATTAAACCCCGCAACATTTCACCCAGGCTATTATTTGTTCCTGCCAGACAGCTAATGAGCCCCACATTATCTCAGCGAGAGACAAAAGCCCAGAAGACACACTGTTCTTTAAGAAGTCTCAGACCCCTGATGTAGCTGCTAAGAAGACAACAGCATGTCTGAAGCCACGTTCAGGAGAGGAACAAAGAAATCAAAACAGCTACCCTCCTATTCCCGTATCTAACATTAATTAGTCACCTTGCATTTCAACAGTTCATGTTGTGTCTGCTCATGCAGGTCAGTAAGTTAGTCCTGCGTGCCGCCGCCAGAAAAAGGAGTTTGACAAGCGTTGTCACCATCAGCTGACAGGGTGAGGTACATTTTCTGCACAGATGAGACCCAGCAGCCGAGCAGCAGCTGTCATCCATCATACTTGTGGCAATGATTGCTGGATAACTACCCATCCAGTGGGGAGCAAAAATCAAAACCACATCAGAGCATTTAAGGTTTGTGAAAATAACTTATGTTGTACCTTGAGTGGCTGTTTGGGCAACTCAACCATCAGAAATGACCACATATTTCATGGGAACTAACAGCACGTAAAAGCAGAGCATACGTAATGAGGTTGTGCAACACTTCAGATGATAATTTACTCCCAGTTCTGAACAGGGAGAGCAATGGTTAAAAGACTCTGCATAATAAACTCCTGTTTTGAAGCAGTAGGGTAATTTGTGACTCAGAAAATGTAGATTTTTAAAAGAAAAAGTCCCAAAATAGAAAACAGAATACAATGACAACATTTTATAAATTGAAATGATTATTTTTGATATCAAGAAATGTTCATGTGTTTTTGTGGTACTTACACCTGTAAAATGAAAAATCCATATTATACTTTCAAACTGGTGGAGTTTTTAGCCATAAAAGACTGTAGACACTGACAATGTGCTGTCAGCCAATTTCAGAGAGGGATTGGTTTCTTCATCCTCTGGATTTGACTGACGTGTTTGCTTAATGAGCTTCACCAGTTTTATTTTTCTTCACTGTCAAGGATCTGCTCATCTTGTACTTTACATGTCATTTCGTTTTCTGCATAAATCTTTCCGACTTGAATTTTCATACTCTTGCTCACCGACAACCACTCTTTCGGTATGTTCTAAAATCAGATAACTTCATGGAACTTGCCCAAACCAGATATTTTTTACTTGTTATGTTTGAATGAATGCGTGTGCTACTAATAAGGATGGTTGCATTAATAACATGCTGTAATACAACACAGCAATTAGGTCAAACTAGCATTTAAAGATTTTCCCTGTCAGGTTTATTGATGGTGACCACTGTTTATTATCAACACAATGTTGGAACATTGCACCTGAGTAAGATTAAAGTCAAGAAAAAAAGAATTAACATGGTTTTAAAGTGATTTATTACAGATCAAATTCGCTAAAGCATCAACACAGATTTTGGCAAGGGAACATCATCGAGATCAGGCTGAGGTACAGTGAGCCATGAGCCCCAGACCAACAGTAAATATGTTCTCTGTAGATAAGCACTTGTACCAATAATGGATTGTGGCGTTTAAACACAAACTGCTTTCCAGAGCAGTGGAAAATTAACTAGAAATTTGAACAAAGGCCAGTCTGTACCCAGTCTATAAACTTTTTTGCTCGAAGAGGATAGTGTCTAATGGGTTTCTAATACAAAGTGTCCTTACAAATCTTTTCTAAAATAAACCGAATGATCAAAATTTCATATGAAGTAGAATATTAGCAGAATTTTGACGATGATGAAAAAATAAAACTATTGAAGCTCATAAAGCTTAGTTTTTTGATGCTATCATCTCACTGCTGATTGTTGTCAACAGATAATTGATTCTGCAAAGTACTTATCGCAGGAATAAGTTTAGGATGCATTTTCAAGTTGTTGTCTAGATGTGACTGAAAGATATATATATATATATATATATATATATATATATATATATTTTATCAGTTAAAAAGGCAAAAAACATATATATAAAAACATATATATATATATATATATATGTTTTTTGCCTTTTTTACTGATAAAATGGTATATAATGATGATATTGAAAACACCACAAGTTACCAATATCATTTAAAAAAAAAAAATTCAAACCACTGCTTTGGTCTTTATTGTCATCCATTTTTATAGAAGCACATCCTTTGCTGATTTTTTAAAAAATTGAAGAGGTTGGGATATCACATTTGAAACCGTCACACTTGGTATTTAGCATATTCTTTCAGACTCTGTGCCTTATGGCTTAAAAACATGTGGAATGAATATCTCATTAATAATGAGGTTCATTACAGCTCTAAAAACTGGGCTGCCTGCTTTACTGCTCATTTCCTGTGTCAACACTTGAAGTTTTACGGGATGAGAGACCTTCTTTTAAAAATGTATTTCTTTTTCACTGATTATAGACATTTATTTAACCGGTCCAAAAAAAAGTCTTTACAAGCCTGATGGCTCTGGATGCATGTCATTAAAATGAGTGAGCAAACCAACTTTCAGAGCTGTCAGAAGCTCTTATGCTCTCGCATTTGGAAAAGACTAATCAGCTAAGGTTATTTAACATAAAGACGGAGCACCAGACAGAGAACTGCTGGGATAATGAAGATGCTGCTGCTCTTCTCAAATATTGAGCATGGTGACTAATGGGGCAAACTTACAAAAAGTCTGCAACCTTTTAATTGCTGACAAATATATAGCAGATCACACAAACACACATTTTTTGACTAACTTAAATCTAAAATCATGATTCATTAGCGTATGTAGCAGCATAACGACTAAACATCTGATCTTCTGTCTGGAATAGGTTGAGAGGGACAGATAAACACAATATTTCCAGCCTTGTGCATACTCTTCGGCACCGTGGCTGTGACTGTCGAGCTGTGAGTGGTGCCGCCTTACTGGGAGATTAAAAGTGGACGTGAAAGCTCAATCACATTCTAAACTGTACAACAAAGAAGAGTGTCTACTTGGCAGTCACACTGGTGAGACAGGAAGGGGGGAGAGGAAAGGCTCGCATTTATGTCTGTTTACTCCCCGTGAGCACAACATGCTGCATATGAGCTGCTGGTGGATTGGCAAAATAAAGCACTGGCAATTAAGAGACAGCGATGCGCGTATCTTTTTTCAGGCTCTACAAATAAAATCGCAAACTCTGAAAATGCTGCGTGTCAATAGCAAATGTGCCACAGCCGCCATAAAGCCCTCCTACCTCAGGCTCTTTACTGGCAACAATTTAAAACAACTCTCTTTTGTTTTTCCCCGACTGCAATTCTTTCCACCCCCTGACTGTTCCCCGAGTAGAAAGCATAATGCATCATCTTAGGAGGGAGTCTGTAGTGGCCTAATTTAACAGCCAGGGAGAAACACCGGTGGACATTGGCCCGCTAATGAATGAATGAGCCTGACAAGTAAACTCAGAAAAGATTACAGACTGAGGGGCAAGCCTCCCACAAGGTCCAGCTGTTTAGATAAGGCCTGTTGCTTCCTCGGAATAACAATTCCCTCACACCAGACGGAGAAAACTAACTCCCGACACTCCTATCCATAAGAATCTCAGATTTTCTTGCTTTACACTTGCGGAGAAGCAAATATAAAATACCTCTTCATGACAGGAGAACTGAATCATATCGTGATCACATCTTTTGTCGTCCTTCCCTGTTGCAGGCTGACATCTGGACACTGAGGGGACTGCTGGGTGTACACAGCCAACGAGCAATAAATAAACAAAGGCGGGCTTGGCCTTGAGAAGCTTTACACCTGTGACCAGTGGAAAAGCAGCCGGCGCAGCAGTGTTCATTAAAGAAGCCTGTCCTGACAGCGAGGCCTTTAAGAGGCCTTTAGGAGCGACAACTCTGCCGCTACCTTGGGACCAAAGAGGGAAAGGCATCAAGGTGAGCAATGCAATTTCAGCTTGAATAATGGAGCACTTTCCTGAGGTTTGACATTCATGAATTTCTCAGGCATTTTGCCATACCGAGCAACTGCACCTGCGAGCTATTCAAGGTTCCCCTAGAAAAACTGGTTTACCACATCCAGGGTTCACAATTACTCCGTGCATGACTGCTGGTCTGTAGATAATCTCCCTTAAAGTGGTTCATGAATTAAAAATAGCAGCAAATATATGAAATTTAATGTGATAATGTAATATGAAAATTTAAATTTTAGAAGCAGAGTGCTGCAGTCATTTTACATAGTGTACAGCAAGTACACGCACACACACACACACACACACACACACACGCACACACAGACACATATATTGTTTTTTCTGGGGAGGGGTTTACCAAAATGATATATTTGTGGGGAATTATTTTCACTTTTCTCTTGGATTCACCAGCCAGATTTTATTTTTCACAGATTCGCTGATGTGAACTGGCAATAACAGAGGATTCATTTACAAGGAGGAAGAACCTCCCAATGAGACTTGTGGCCCAGAACAATAATGAGCTCCTAGTAAACAGACATTTACCATAGGCCAAAAGAGAAAGCTGAGAAATCTAATCTACTCGGTGAAATGCATGAGGCATACTGATGCTTTAAAAAAAGACCACATGCATGTTAGCACAACCGCTCCGTCAGTATCTCTCTCCCACACACAAAAGTTCACACTGAAAAGCATGGCAACGTATCATCCCCAGGCCTCTCTAGCAACATATGTTTGCAGGTAATTAAAAGAACTTCCCCAGCGGTTATCATGTTACACCGAAATACAACGCACAAAGCAAATTACCCTTGTGTGGTTATTTATACAAAGGTTGGTGGATGACATCTTGCTGCTTTGAGGAGCTTCAACAACAGAGCGTTCATGGCTGTTACCATGGTTCTGTTTCTTCACAGGTCAAACTCCTTTGTCACTCATGTTCTGTACCATAGAGCATAACAGTGGGTTTTGGTAGCTTATGGCAACTGATCTCAGTGAGATTTTGCTTTATAAGTTAAACTGATAATTGAATCATAAAAATGCATTCAAGCTGACAGTTTTGACATATCTTGAGAGCTGGAAGCTAATTTCTGAAGAATAAATCAGAGTTTTTGGTTGAAAAAAAATCCTCAGCCAGCTTTCAAGGGAGCTTTACATAATTGTTATCTTCAGCAGTGGATTCTCAGATTTGTCAGTTTTCATTTGTATGATTCACTTAAAAATGTCCATCTAAGAACAAAGGGTTATAAATGATTTGAAATTATATTGTTTGGAACCATCTTTGAGATGAGCTTAGAATACCTTATTGTACACTTGTCTCTTTTTTACTTTATCTGAGAAAATAAAGGGATCCTAAGATCAAGTTTGCTCTTCTCACATTAAGAATCTGTGAAAACAGCTGGACGGAACTGTAAAAACAGATGCCTTAACCGGAGGAAGTATTAGGAATTTCCCCCGGCAAGTGCTCTTTTCTTCCTTTCTCAGTCTGTGTCTTTGCACTAGCACTTGTTTTAATTTACATTTTTATTCTTGTAAACAGATGTTTGCTGTACTTATCTTTCTATCCTGGAGATGTTGTATCAATTTAATTATTTAGGGGGATACAATACAAATACAGGAATCCCTGATTGTACTGAAAAAAATTATCACGGAGGACAAATTCTCCATGTTTTCCTCTTGTGGATTTCCACTTCAGTGGTTGTTGTTTTTTTTAGACCAGATTAACATTTTATAGAGATATTTTATAACCTAAAAACGCTATATTTGCTTCTCTACTGGCTGCAGAGAATGTTTATGTTGGGATACAACAGGCACAGTAACACTGTAGAATGGATGGACTTTGCATGACAACAAATGTTAATGCTTCCTTCTCTTTTCTGTTGGAATATATTTGGTTTTCTACCAATTTGTTGAGATTACGCATCCTATACATATCCTTTACATGTCCCATAAATACCATTCGAAAAGCAGGTCACAATCAAGACGTAACCTTATTCTCCACTTTAGAATCCATGTTTTAACAAGTGTATGGTGTATTCAGGACACCCTCTGGGGGGTTTCTGGTTGTCATGATGCACATGATGCATCTCACACGGGGAATCTCCTGCTATGAAGTAGATGTGTGCATGGCCAAATATGGCCACAGCTAACTCCCAGGACAGTTTTATTTGTTTTTGTATGAAAAAAGCTCAGATGCATCAGATCAGGGTGGCTGCGTAATTATTAATAGACAGAATAAACAGAACACTATTACAGTAGGTTTTAATAATGATGTTATAGCGTCGATCAACATCTTTAAAATGTTTTATGTTCAGTGCAGTGATCACTGTTTAGCTACTGATCACTGCATGATCAAAGAGGAGTTAGTAGTGGGGGAAGGGTGTTAATAGTTAGATATGAAACCAGTATAAGATAAGAATACCTGCTCTCTGTGGTTCATTTTCATTTCAACACGTTACCTGGCTGCAGGGAGATGATAGACAAAAAAGCGATCCCTGGAAACCCTGGCAACAAGTATGTATGCATAACTCTGTTGCATCAAAACAGACTCAATGAGTTTAAGGTTGTGATATAGGGTCTAAAGTAAAGTTGAAATGAGGTTATTAACACAGACCCCCCACCCCTTTCGCTCCTACACAGAACTACGGTGAGCCAAAAATATCCTGCTTTGTATAATTTCACACTTCCAATGGACATGATGGCTAGTACATTCATACAGGGCAACTAATCCGGCCATCACTTTTGATTATTAATCAGTTTTGATGGTATTTTCTCTGTTGACACACACCTGAGTTTTTATCATGGTTGAGGGAGTTTTATTCCCATCTGACATAGAGGTGAATCTCTTTTTGAAGTGCCTCCATCTTACTCGCTGAAGCAGAGACTAGACAATGAACCTCTCCCCCAAGGCCCCATTAAAGCAAAACCCAGTGTCCACAGGTTTGATATTCATCGCCTGGGCAACCTCTGCCATCAACACATTTTTGAGCCACGTGAGAATGATCACCACTTATTAAAGTGGAAATAATGACTGCTCTGCCTCCGGCATGAAATATTTAACAAGGACAAAGGAGATGGCTCAAAGGTGATTCATATCTATGTTGATAAGACTGAGCATGGATGAAGCCACCAATACACGAAGCCTAGATGACCCCTGTTGGACCTGAGCTTAGAGGGGACTGTCTGCATTTGAAACATGTGCCCAAGTGTAAGCAGAAATAGAAAAAAAAGGGAGAAGAATGTGTTCTGAACGTTTATTATCTATAACAAAGATTGGCATAACAGTCCACTACACTTCCCTCATTTCTCTTCATGACATTTACAGTGCACACAAAGATTCCTTATGAATCTGAAGTTTGAGATATATGTGTTCATTTTTTAGCCACCTTTTTGAGTTTAATCACTTTCTCTCATTCCCAACCCAGCTCAGAATATATAGAGCCTCCACTTTCTGGATGTGAAATTATTGATATGTTTCTCCTTCGAGCTTGGGTAAATTAGCTTTTTTGGCCCTTTGGGACCGAGGAGAGTGAAAATGTTCTTCATCAAGTGTGATTGAATTGGATTCTACAAGATGAATTGCCAGGACAAGAGTTTATTCCAATTACGTTGCCAAGAGGTTTGAGTCCTTCTGCAGCCACTTTGCTCAACAGCAATTAGGGTCAGCTTTAAGTTATTAGGTTCTGTCATTGTGAAAAGATGCTTGCATCCTGAGCACAAAGTAGATAAATGCAACAGTCCAATGAGGTTTGTGGTCTGGGCCAAGAATTCATAAAATTACAGATCTGAGAACCAAAACTTGGGCCGGGGAAAACACAGCTGTCGCTTCCATAGCCCACACTTCTTATAATCAGCTGTGGTACATTGCAGACTGTGGAGACTGCCTCTGCTTTTGTGTGGTCACCCATTTCCCTCCCTTTTTTTATGCAACCTGATTTACAGACAATGATTTACAGATGTGGAAACTCAGGATGTCTTTCATGTGTCTCACATAAGAACCACATTCACCACATACGGTAGCAATGAGGCAGATGACTGGCAAGCTTGGAGATTAAACTACTTCTTACCTTCCCCAGACTGGGGCCCCACAGATATCTCATACTGAAGACACAGAGAGCCAAAACCAAGAACACCAGACACAGGGCCAGAGCCACCCGCTGGAAAGTGGGATACTTCGCTTTCTTCTCTTTGCCATCTTCGACCTGCAAATACAGAAGTTCAAAATTGTAGTGTGTTGTGTGTAACGCCCCCCTACACGCACAACACAAACACACAACACACACACCTACACACACACACACGCAAAGACACACACGCACACACACAAATAAATCTAAAGATTTTATGTGGGAGGGGATTGTTTGACCTACATATTAGGATTGACTGGCCATATTTTTTGCCTTAAATCAGACAGACTACACATTGCATAGTTTACTCACTATTCATGCCTTTTATTATTTTTGTTTTCTACATTTTCACTTAAATAAGATATTTTTTTTTACCAGGGTTGTGGTCAATACATTTTTCTCTTTTTTGACACACAAAGGCTTTCTGCTCTTTCAGTATTTAATTCATTTTTATATCCGATGTGCAACATGTCAGTTCCCCTCACGCTGAACACAAACAAGAGGGACACAAACCAAGTGTCTATACAGACAATAATTACTGGATGCACACTAATCTCTGTGGATATTAACTATTCTTCTCAGCTATAGGGTTATAATGAACTTTCTTAGTAAATGCCATCCATCCATTGTCCAGTGCTCATCTGGGGTCGGGTTGCTGAGGCGGCAGCCGAGGCAGAGAAACCCAGACTTCCCTCTCCCCTGGCACTTCTGCCTCTCCGGGGGGATCCCAAGGCTTTCCCTGGCCAGCCGTGACACAAAGTCCCTCCAGCGTGTCCTGGGTCTTCCTCTGGGCCTTCTCCCGCTGGGACGAGCCCGGAACACCTCCCCAGGGAGGCGACCAGGAGGGATCCTAATCAGATGCCAGAGCCACCTTAACTAGCTCCTCTCAACGTGGAGTTTCTCACTCTATCCTTAAGAGAGAGCCCAGCCTCCCTTTGGAGGAAACCCATTTTAGCTGCTTGTACCCCCCCACAGGATTCCCAGAGGGACACGGTCGAACACCTTCTCCAAGTGCACAAAAACACGTGTGGACTGGTTGGGCAAACTCTCATGCACTCTCCAGGACCCTGCTGAGGGTAAAGAGCTGCTCCAGTATTCCACGGCCAGGACAAAAAACAAACTGCTCGTCCTGAATCCAGGGTTCGACTATCTGATGGACCCTCCTCTCCAGAACCGCTTTATAGAGCTTCCCAGGAAGGCTTAGGGGTGTGATTCCCCTGTAGTTAAAACACACTCTACGGTCCCCTTGTTGAATAGGGGGACCACCATCCCAGTCTGCCAATCCAGCGGAGCTGTCCCTGATGTCCATGCGATATTGTAGAGTCTCGTCAGCTAAAGCAACCCTACAACCTCCAGAGTCCTGAAGAACTCCTGCTGAATCTCATCCATCCCCAAAGAGCTTTTTAACCACCCAGAGATTGGAGAGCCGACCCCAGATCCCCAGGCTCTGCTCCTCCAATAGGGGACGCGCAATTGGGATTCAGAAGGCCTTCGAAATACTCCGCCGACCGACTCACAATGTCATAGATTGTTGCGACAGCATACCATCCCCACTGTAAACGGTGTTGGTGGAGCACAGCTTCCCCCCAATGAAACGCTGTATGGTGGACCAGAATCGCCTCTAAGCCTTATGGAAATGGTTTTCCATGGCCTCCCTTAACTTCTCCCACACCTGAGTTTTAAGCCTTGGCCACCACCCGACCCGCATGCTGCTTGGACTGCCGATACCCATCAGCTGCCTCTGTTTGACCATTTGTCCTTCGCTGTCACTACTGTGACACACACTGCTAAAAACATCTGAGGAAGGAGTCGCTGCCCTGGAGGTTGCGGATCCTTCAGGTATTTCTTTTTGTATACCAGCTTTGCCTCGGAAAATGTATTTGTTGTGCTCACATTTGTTACGAAGCTTCTCAAAAAAGATTCCAGTTTCACGGTGGCGGAGGCACCAAACATACTTCTTTAAGGTCTGAAAAATTCCTGCATTAGTTTTAAAAATACACCTTTTCATGTCAAACCACATGAAAGTGTAAAACAACCATATCATCCTGACAAAGTCTAATTGTCTCCTGTATAGTGAGTGTGAATGTGATGACAAACTTCCACTAATTGTTTTTCAGGCTTAAACTTTAGCTGTTTTATTTTCAACTTAACTATGTTGTTCTACCAACCTGAACCAATCACAAGTGTGAGGTGAAAATGAATCATAAAAGAGTTGAGCTGCCCACTGATTGCCTCCCTCTATATCAGTAAGCCATCTTGTGTTGCAGGTTTCTGTTTTATCGTAGTCGTAATCACGAAACAAGGTGGAACTTTGTTTGATCATTTCATGAAAAGTAGTTGTTGCCAATAAGACCATTTTTAAAGAGCGTGAGGTTGTCCTCATGCCAGGCACAGAGAAGAACACCACTACATGTGTCACAGGGCAGTTACATTTATTAGACTTCTCCTCGAATTAAAACGCTGCCTGCTGTAGCCAATTCCCTAAGCTTAAGGCCACAAATTAATAAAGACAGGCTTTTGTTCCTCCAGTGCTCCAGGGAAATTTTTTTTTTAAAGCTGCTCATTCGTACTGGACCACATTTGAAGGCCTCAGAGGAAAACAAAAGAGCAGATATGTAAAAAAGAAGAAAAAAAATGGAACCAACCTCAATTGGGAAAATTGGTGTTGCTTATCTTTGTCTCCCCTAAACTGGTGATAAAGCAGCTTTGGCTTTCTATTATTACTGAGGTCATTACAGTTGTTAAGCAGTTGTTGAATTGATAGTTAGACACATTTGAACTTTAAGGCTTGAATAGTTTTTATACAATATGCGATGATGATTTCAAATTCAGAAAAGGCTTTTTCTTACTAAAAAATAACGTGTAGGTGGCATGACTTACAGGCAGGAATATGATTTTATGTTAATGGTGTATAGGTTGACTGAAATCGTGATTGCTAAGTACATTAGCATCATCACAGAGGAAGGACAGAGGATACGTTATTCAAGACACTCCTAAAAACTTAAAAGTATGGCTTTGAAAGAGTGGGTCGTTTAATGAAATCTACCTGAGCAATTCTTTATTTGACATATTTGAAAGAGTGGGTACATCAAAGTATTGTACATCCCTGGAGCATAATGAAAAACAGAGATCTACAGCATGAGCCAGAAATTTCATACTGTCTGAATTTTTCAGAGTGAAAAGAAGGCTGGTTGAAACTGACTCTCCTGCGGCAGGTTGCATAAGCAGTGGAAACTTAACTCGAGGACAAACCTCTTTCTGCCTGTGTTTTAAATAAATTGAATACTCAGAGGAAGAAGGTGGGATTGAAATACAGACATAAATAAAGACAGGGATGGAGACGGATAGAGCAGTGTAAGTGCACATCACCCACCAACTGGTGTTTAAAGGTTTATGAGTTCAGAATCTGTCAGGCAATTCCTCCTGGGCTCTGTGGAGAAGTGTGCCCGAAGCCCCCTGCCGTTATCAAGCCAAGAATGAGCACTTTCTTAAGAAAGCAAAACAAAAAAACAAGCAGAGGTATCCTGCATAACCAACAAGCAAAGCCATTGGTTTATCACACCGGGCTACACTCATAAAAGCATTCCTGTGAAAATCGAAAGAGTCCACAGGTGACTTTTTTATTCTTCTAAATTCTCCATCACTTGCTGAGTATTCAGTGTGTGTTCTGACTGGAACAGTGACCTCTCTTTAGATACAGAAAGAATGACTAAACTCTTAACAGACATATTTGTATTTTTTATAATGATAATCAGAAAGTGATGTGAATGTTAACTGCAGCTCTGTTCTTTGCAAGTTTTTGCAGTTCATTTTAGAAAAGGTAGAATTATTTTCTATTCAAAAATTAATTCAGTCCTTGTTTTTAATAATAACAAAGGTGTAATAATTTGAGCTCAGTGTTCATTAAAGGTGCTGGAACTTTAGAGAGTAGTTGAAATGGTCCAGGAGAGGCTACTTGTTAGAGTGGAGACAGAGGTGAAAAGCGGAACAAAAATTGTGTGCAACATGCATTATATTGAGGAAGACGGAAAAATATCAACTATTAATTATTTTCAGTAGTTAAATCTTTGACATATCACTGCCTGTGCTCTGATTTATTATCAAGTCAATTTCAGGTAGTCACTGCTACCTGAAATGACTTAAATTGGCTGTAAATTTCAGAGTTGATCCATATTGGGATAAAATTAGTATGAAGTATATAATGAAACTATCCCAAACATCATTTCCTTAATTAACTTGATTGATTAATGTGATGAATAGAAAAAGAAAATGAAAATATACTCACATCTTTCCACAGAATTTGCTGACTGCTGGATTCAGTGTTAGCCTCCATGATGCAAACCCACAGGAGGAATCTTTCCGTTCCTTTTAGCTGGTGAAATACTTCTGCAAGGCAAAAAGGCACAGCCTCATACCAGTGCTGTAATTTGGGAGTGCGCTTAAGGGGAGGGCAGTTTCAGATGGAGTGGAATAACTGAAACATTTGCAATACGCATTAGAAGCACAGCAGATGTCCCCACTGCTGGCCTCCTCCCATCTCAAAGGTGGAAAACCACAAATTATTTCAAGCCAAAAGAAAAAAAACATAGATGAACAAATTTCATACTATTCTTTGATGATGAACTTCAGTTACTCACCCACATGTTAAACTGAAGGAAAACATAAACAATAAGAACATAAAAAAGGTATAATCAGCACCGTCAATCAGGATGGTGAAATCAAACTTTTATTTGTTGTTTCTAAAGTCAGGAGTTCAAGTAGCTGTCTTCAGCTTTTTGTTTTCCAGGTGAGTCTGCACACTTACCAAGTTAAGTAAACAAAAGCTGAGATGAGTGAATAACAGCATGGCAAAGGAATTTACCTTATAAAATGAAAATGATTTACACTTGTGCACACATGCTGCAGAAGAAAAGAGGAATGAAGCTGATTAAGATAGTTAACCAAGGACAGAAGTTTATAGATCAACCTAGATTTTAAGTGACAATAGAATATGTATTTCTCTAAACTTCGTAAGAAAAAACAGACTGTAAAAATGAAAACATGGTATTTGAGAAAGGTCCCTCACACTGCTTAAAGGTTGATTTTCATTGTATGTGTATTCAGGGGATAAGATTTAACTTATATATATATATATTATTCATAAGATATGATCCAATTAAACAAGTCCTGAGGTATTCAGAGTAACGTGGTGTGAAAAGCTATCGTGCCAAAAGCTGTGCAAACAACATGAAGCTCTGTCATCCACTGAGTGCAATTAGTAGTAAACTGGTTTTAAGAGCTCACAAGGGAGGGGTTAAATAACACATGCAGCAACCGGAGCTACTCAAACTGTAGTGAACTTAGACCTGTAAAGAGCTCTTTGCAAACTTATCTGAGGCTGGCAGTTATTGCCCCCATCCACTATGTTTTAAGAAATGCCTCTTTGACTCTGATTGTGAACAGACAAACAGTTCTGTTTTTCCTTTGACCAAAACAGTGACCGATAACATAAAGTTACATTTCTGTTTGTTTTAGCACATTTTCAATTTAGCTGATCTCTGGCTTTTGGGCCAAACTGGCATTTCTGTATTTTGGTAACTGGTCATTCATATCAAGCTCATCTGCAACCTCTATGTTTTGTTGCTTAGGACTGTTTGCTTCATTTTGTGCCAGAGGTCAGTCTATCTACAAATCTATGAAGAAAAGATAAGACAATAGCCTGCTGGCATTGGCAGATTAGACCCTTGATATATTTCCGTCGTGGTACTCTACATCATAATGGGCCACTGTTCACTATAATATTTTCATCTCAGCAGTTCATTTTTGAAAACAAACAAATAGAAGATCCTATAACATTCGGGCCAATTTAATATTCTTTCCCGCTGCTGGATAAAAGATGAAATGTTGAACAATTATGTAAAACCCAACATTTCCCATCATTCCTACCTACTGTTTTTTGAAGACATAAAGCATAGCTCGATTTATCAAAAAATATGATCTAATTTAGATTTAGACATAGTTTATACTATTCATAGTTGAAAAAGTTTTGAAATATAGGTCTGTTCAAATGCCTTATATTTACTCATTTCAGTGTTTTCTCTATATGTAGTGGACACCATAAGAAATAGCCCATTTTTAAATTTAATCTTCAGTCACTATGTTACAAAAAGGAAAAACAACATAATTTCTTCCAGTGTCCTCAGCTGCCTCTGCAAGTGCCAAAGACATCAGAGCCTGCCTGGCATGAAATAGTATTATGCATCAAGACGGGGACTCAAAAACTAAACTTGGCATATCTCATAATAATGTGTACAGTCCTTAAAAAACCGACGTGAGTGAAGGAGGATGAAAAAAGAATGAGAAGCGTCAGGCCTACAAAACCATCTGCAGCATTTGAACTGTCTCTGAAAATGATTTACTAAAGAAGGAGGAAAAAATCCAGAAAATAACTGAAACAGGACCTCAGAGATGCATTTGGACCTTCAGTGGATCCTTCTACCGTTGGCCCAAGAATCATCAGACAGAGTCTCTGTAAAGGGTGGCTATCAGGAAGCCATTCTTTAAAAAAAACAGGGAAAAACTTATGAGCTATGGCAAATGACACATGAAGTGGGCTGGATATCAATGGCAACATGATGGAGGGATGAATCCTGCCCAGAGCCCTGAATCTCAACATCATTTAAGCAATGTGAGATCATCTGACAAAAGGCAGCCAACATCCAAAGAGCAGCTTTGGGATGTCCTTCAGAAACCCTAGGGAACTATTCATGAAAACCACTTATAGAAATGACAAGGACGCTTAACAAAGAGGGTTTAGATCTTTTTTTAAGAATAAACATGGTCATATTGAATGTTGAATACTGAATTGCAGAGGCTGTTTTTCCAAAATCCTTGCGCAATATTTTCTATTTTGCCTGCAGCATTGAAGATAAAAGAGATGGCTCACAACTTTTGCACAGCATTGTATCTGATGCGATGGAGAAACCTCCAAACTGATGTCATCCTGCCTCCGTCTGGCTCTGCTTTCACCATGACACAACAGCTAATGATAACACAGAAGTACGTCTCAATCCTGGTAGACACACAGTCTGTATTTGGTTTGAGTGAGCGACTTTGTGAGAGTAAATCTAAAATAGGGAGCATGTGATTGTAAACAGAAAATTCCTGCTCTATGAAAATAAAAAATGTCATGGTGACTGAGAAAACCATGGTTAAGGTGCATCACTTACTGATACCAAACAGGAACTATTAAGAAACTGGAATTGTGTGACTATTTTAATAATAATTTTTTTCCATTCATCAGAGCAGACCAGTTTGGTGTGAAATGACTGAGAGTATTTTATCATGTGGTCACCATATGTATGTTGATATTGTGAAACATATCAATGCTTAAGCTGACAATTAAGCAAGTGTTTAGTGATTGTTCAGTTATTCATTTTTCTTGTAAATTATTCAAAAGTACTGTTGAGTTTTCTCAACTATATAATCATCATGCTGCTATATTCATCCATCACAGATGTTAGCACACTCATTGCAAAGTGTCGCTAAAGGTGAGTTTACAATAAACAGTGTGCATTTGGTTTATCTTGACAACTGATAATGAAGTACTCTGTGATGATAAATGTAAACACCTATGAGGTGTGTCTGTTCCTACATACCAGCTGTCAGTCAACTCTCATGCACACAAAGCAAAAGCCAAAATGTGTGATGAAATGTTGTGAAGTAATTTCACTTTAGTAAAAACACAATTTCAAACCTAAAGGTTCCACTTCACACTCGATTTACAGAAGTGAAAAATGGGGGCTCGGTCAATATCACCTGAGGTGGAACATTCCGGGAAAAATTGGTCAACCTGCAAGCCTTTAGTGTGGCAGGCAACATTTGAGCTCATATTAAGTCTGTCAGATCTGATAGCCGTGGGACCTCGTCAGCTTTTTCCCATTGATATAAATCTTCACAATTACCGTGACATTTTGCTTGGGTAAATCAAGTGGCGGGTCTTTCAGGAATAGTGTCGTGTCAGCAGCAGTGTTGAGCATCCTGGGACCCTCATTCCCCCGATAGCATTCACCACCGAGCTGGAGCTTTGACATCCACAGAATAGAATAAACAGCAATTTAGTTTGGAGTGCATGCCAGATACTCAAAGATTAGAGTGGAAGTAAATGGGAGCCGCTCTAGTAAACCAAGAAGAATCTTGAAATAAATATTTTTTTCTTTTCTCAACATGCTTCTGTACTGATAGCTGTGATAGGTTTTTTTCTCTTTTGAATTTGTCATTTTTGCAAACGTAGAGCTCTGTTTCCTGCAGCATAGGCCTATAATCCAGCAGCCCAAGTTAGAACCCCTGAGTTGTTTTTCTTTTAATGAATAGAATGTTTTCCAACAGACAGCAGTGATTCTCCTCAAGATGACTTGTAGCATTTCAGGCAGGAGCTGCCTCGTGTAAAGTTTTCACAATTTTACTTTGGCCATCTGGAAAAAAGATGTTCCTTTTACTGTAAAGTCTTGTTGAGCTTCTGTCATTCAAAGGGAAAGCTGTGCTGTAACCCACACATTTCCCACATCTGCATTTACTTTCATTAACAGTCTCTTCTCACTTAAAAAGAGACTGTCACGCCTAAGGACTGGAAAAAAATGTGCAAGAGAGATAGAATCACAAAATGGAAACTGGAACACTACTGAGAATTTCTTCCTGTTGACTCTTTCTGAGGACTGAGTTCTTCTTTAGAGCCTATGGTGTGGGTCACATTTGACCTATCACATACGACCTTGTTGCAGTGAGACTATCTGAGTGTTATACAGGGTAACGAAAGTTAGAACAGATTGGGTTAATCATGAAAAGGCAGTAAAATATCCTGGAAGTCTAGATTTAAAATTTGAGAGCCGTCATCACTCATCTTTCAGGAGTCTGCACATGCTTCAGTGGCTGTGGGAAGGAAGTGTACCTCTGCACAGGAAGTTTCCAAAGTGCTTTGTTTCCCTGGAGTCCCTGGGATCTTCAATAGACTGTAGCAAAGGCCTGACACATCCTTCTGCCATACTGCTGCAATTCCTAACTTTAAAATAGCTAGGAAAAACGTAGCAGAGTGGCAACAATTAAATATTGCTCCCATAAGCTTCTCTCCTCTAAATATAAGAGATTTTGTGCTGTTTTAAGGTATATGGTCTCATTAGAATAAATGAGGTTAAACATTATTCAACATTAGGTAAGACATCCCTATTTTGTATATCTAATTTGTTTACATATTTGAATGACTTATCTTCTTAATGCATCATTATTGTATAAATGCTAAACACTCTTTGTATAAAAGTAACCTAAAATACCAGACCACATTTTAATAATTACACTTCTACAAGTGGTTATTGAAGTATGGAAACCTTTATGTCATGTGACCCCTTATGCACCAATGTTTTTTTTGGGGGCTTTTTTTGGGGGCTTTTTTTGTGATTCTTCCTGACATGATGTAGCATGTAAGTAGCAGCTAGCAGGTGCAGCTATACATTCAGGTGTCTGCTGCATTTAAATACACAATTGGTCAGGGATGTGAGCATAGATAAACAGTAAAGCTGTGGACAACGAGACCAAAACAGTGAACATAAAGGAGCACCAAAGCTCTGCAGATCAGTGAGGAGATACAGAATCTGTCTCCTGAAATCACTGACAAATATACCCTCACAGTTTGTCTATATTTAGAGAAGTGATACATAGCACATTTAAATTGTTAAGGATTTTTATTGAAGTTCTGCTGCTTGAAGTGCATTCTCAAAGAAAGAATCTGGGTCTACCAGACTTTCAACCATGAGTGAAGCAGTTCATCTCCACCAATTAATCATAAAACACAGAAAATGTACTTATTTGAATGCTGACATCAGTATATAATCACTGCAATGTTGCCACCTGCTGTCCGCGAATGCTGCTCAAAATGAGGGTTTTGGGCAGGGGTTCACGGGATCAAAAGGCACAATCTGTGAAGTGTTTATTTGAGGGAGCAGATAAAAAGAAATGTGAACCATTGTGGTGTAAATCTTCTTCAGGTTGGTTCTCTCATTTTTCAAATCTCACCTTGAGCATGAAACGACTTGCTAGGGATTTTCTCAATTTCTTGCTTGGTGGGAAAGGTGTATTTACTTACATAATTGTATTCCACATCCAATTTATAATACTATTAAATATTAATATGAATCAGAGTTTGGGGAAGTTTGGGAGGGGAAAATCTGGGAAAATGATCTTGATAGCAATACATTGAAATTGTTCATCTCCCTTTTCAACATTTTCAGTCGCCCAAAAATGAAACAGAGGCAGTATCAAAGTAATTATTCACTTTCTTACGATACATTGAAAGCAGCCATTCAACAGGAAAAGCAATCCGAGTGAAATATATTAATAGGTGCAGGTATTTTTCACTATGATGATCTTGACTCATCTTGGCTAAGCTTTGTTTAGTTTATAGCAGAGCTTTCTGGGGGAACATTCAGTTGAGTAGTCAAAGTGGAACTCTCCTGAATGAGCTTTGAGTATCGAGTCCCCAATATCCCAGCATGCGTGCCTCAGAGTCAGACAATGGAGCCAAACACAAGTCATAGCCAAATCGTAATTACCTCTGCACCCTGCAGAAGCAGACCAATTGACTCCTCTAGATGAATGACAACAGGTAAAGGGCAGTGATTAGCCGTAGGCCTCGGAAGCTTTTTTTCATGCAGAGGGAGAGAAAATTCTCTATGTAGGACAGAAGATATGCTTCACTTGATACACTCATTTTGTGGATTTATAACAGTTGCAGTCCTGTTTGGCTCTGGAAACAGCTGTTCCCTGCTGGTCGCCCATTGACAACACATGGGTACATCCTGATTCTTTTCCAAACAGCATGGAGATTATACATGCTGATCAAATATGTATTGAAACATATTCAGTAGGTATTCAGTTGCCATAACAAATGTACTTCTTTTTCTAGGCTCATAGTGTATCTTCAGTTATTTGACCTGTGTGTTGATATAAAATACTCTATTTATATAATTCATTTTACATAATGAAGAGAGAATTCTTTACATTTTTATTTTGTCAATCTTATTAAAATAAAATGTTGTGAAAGTAAAACAGTGTTAATGAACACCAACACAACTAAATGCGAGATGAACCTATTTGGGATACTCATTGGCTACTCCAGTCACTATCTAATGGATGCAGAGAAAGAGGGAGTAAATAATGAGATAATTATCAATGAGACAGCGTTCATAGTGTTCCTCATTAAGCTGCCTTCAAGCTGTCAGACCTTTTGAATTTAAACTTTCCTCCCATTTTCTTTCCTTTCCTGCATGAATTCGAGCAAAACATAAAAAAAGGAATTTAATTACAATCTATAGGGGTGCAACAATTCATTCAGTTCAAAGCTTCATTAATTATGAATTATGCTGATTCAACAGCAGCCATCCAGTAAAATAAAGAAACAAAACAAATCCCTTCAGCACCAATCAATAACTCAGCCATTCATGACTCTTTTTAACTGTACTGTAATATTTCCTGTAAATGCAGCACAACCAGTGATCCACTTGATTAATTTCTAATGATCCAGATGTGTACAGCAGAATGTTGGCAGAGGGTTTTGTTTCCTTTAGAAATTTTCAAAAAAAAAAAAAAAAAAAAAAAAAAAAAATTTTTTTTCTGGCAAACAACTCCCAGGCAGCAGCATTGTCCATTGTAATAAAAAATTATTTATAGATTTTCCCATGTCAGGGACAGTGCACATGCGCAGAGAGGGCACGTTAAGGTAAGCTTGCGTCGACAATTAAGATCAATTCTTTTTTCATTCCAAACATTGTTCATACTCCTGAACTGTTTGAAACAAAACATTTTCGCTCCTGACTGGGTTCTGAGAAGGTACAAAGAAAGCCTGTTTGAGGTTCAGCACCTCTTGTCAGCGTTGAGGTTGTATGAGGAAAACGTTACACTGTAGGTACGGTATGCAGCCTCATTGCACAAAAACTTACACGATGAATGTTTTAACTAATTTTGAGTAAAATCATCAATACACCCTCTATTTACAGTCATGAGGCTGTCATTATTTGACTATAAACCCTACACAAATAAATTATTATTCAATTCAATTGTCTTTAGAGTATAAATATTCGTATAAGAAGGCAGACAAGTAAATCAAGAACAAAACAATCAAAAGCTCTGAAAACAAGCAACAAAAAAAGTACTGAGGTGTGACCACCACGCAATCAAGTGTTGTTATGAATAATTAACAGGGTCATAAAAAATGCATGGAGAAGAAAGGTGCAAATGAACTGAAAAAGACTTGAGAAAAATGAAACACATAGCCACCACGAACCCATTGCTCTCCAGTGGGACCATGTTCCAGAGCCGAAACCTGTGTCCATCTGCATGTAGGGCATCGAGACCTGGAGGGTGTTAAGTGTGCACAAATTAGGCAAATTTGGACAAGACAAAACAGGCTTAGTTTGGCAACAGATACCTGACAAGAAAGAGCTTTTATTGACAGACGAAGTGAGAGTGAAGATTATACGAATGCTTGGAGCTACATGGAGCCATATTTAGTCAGGGCTCAGCAGAGGGAGGGAGAGGTCATTTAAAGTGGTCGCAGTTATTAAGGAAGCACCTTTTGGATAACGTTTCTTCTAAAGATGCTCCATTCTAGTTCTTTCGCACCTGTAATGTAGCATTCAGTTGGGCCAAGATTTTTATATCAGACATTATAATCTCCCCACTGCTTGGCAAACTAGCAAAGGCCCCATAGACGGCCGGGTAATGACCTGGCCCCCTTCGGCATCTGGCTCAAATCTTATTTACAGCTTCTGGGCTTCTCTCAAACGTGAGGTTTATAGCGAGAGAAGAAAAGTACATGCCTTTGAACAGCATGTGGGAGGAAAGTTGATAGTAAACATGTCAATAGGTTTATGGCAGTAATTTAAGAAGAGCGGGGCAAGTTTGGCTACTAATATTTTCCGAAGGCCAACAGCGTTATTTAAATGTCATTTGGCTGCCCTTAAATTGTTCCTAACGTTTTTCTTACCTTTAGAATTCTGCACAAAAAAGGTGAGTGAGGAAAATGTTATATTTATAACGAAAAACTCACCGTTCCTTTGTTAAGCATTAAGATCTCCAATTCATTTATGCTTTGGATAGATTGAGAGCACTGCCATTGGTTCACAATGGAAATCAATCCTAATGAATACCGTTGTCCTTTCTGTACAGCGTTTAATTTCATTAGAAAGAAAACAATTGAGCGTTTCCAAGCTGCTCTCACAAAAAATTTCAAACACCTTCCACAACTCTCAGACAATACAGAATGCGAACCTTACTGAGGGCAAAGTTTCTGAAGCAAGATCCAATGTGACACAGCTGGTGCAAAGTGTAAAAGTCAACACTGAACCACTGAGTTGGACAAGGATTAAATGATCATCATCTGTGGGGATATCACACCTGCTGGGCCAGGACAGAGGGCACGCATTACATCTGATATACTGTGATTCATCTAATACTCAGGAAATTAAGTAATACATGAGATAATCTGGTGAATTTGAGATCTTAATGAATTGAAGCAAACTATTGCAAGGCTGTTCTTTTTAAAGAAATGGCTTGTCTATGAGATAAAGGGTGTACACAAGATTATCTAATTGGGTTATAACATCAATGTTAACACTGCAGGGTTTAAAAAAGCAGCAGACCAGCAGTGTTCCTGCAATGGGGCTCCATAGGAAGAGGGATGTTGTTCCTCAGCAACTGTTGTCTGTGGGGAACTGGGGGGCCATGTTGAAAAACTGGACTTTTATGTGAACTGATCTCCATATTTTCAAAATGGTTCTGATTTATGTAGTTAAATAAATGTTACCAGCCACAAAAGCAAAATTACAGGTTGTTGGAATGATGCAGGCAGCTGAGGGCTGTGCATTTTAAAATCTTGTTTACAAAAGCCTTTGTGTGTATATACTTGATACTGCTTCTGTGGTGTTTTTCAGATGTAAAACAGAAGGAAAATCACAACTTCCAAACAATTGATCTCGGTATGAAAGGGAAGAATGAGTGAAGAGTCCTTTAAATGGGTCTATCTTTAACAAATTAAGTTAAAGCTTACTGTTGAATCCTTCCTCTTGAGGTGGAGTGATGCAAGGGAGACAAGGCGGAACAGTAAACAACAGTGGCAGGGATGGATTAACAGTGTTGGCTCTGTTGATGATGTGTCTTCTTATTCTGCAGAATTCAAGGATAAATACATGAGAGGAACAAACAACTATATACAGGGCATGACTTCCTCTGATCTATCATCTGCTGGTGGTGAAGTAAAGATGAAGTAATTACTGGTCAGTGTTATTGATGCCTGTTTAGCATATGGCTGGAGAATTGCTAATAAAGGCTAAATGCTTTTAATTGAATCCCTTTGTTTCTTATTCACATAAACAACAACCAGCGCTTCTTAACACACACATTGCCTACACATTTTCTATCCATCCTTTTCCTCTTCACTTACTCATCAATGAGCATACCAGTATACCGGACAATCGTGTTGCTAAGAGGTTTGCTCAAGGACTTTCCCACATGCATGACAGAGGCTGGAGATGGACCACCCTGGCATTCATCTTTTCATCTTGATTTTAAAAAAGCTATCAATTTTCCACTTGACCCAGAGAAATTCTTGTGTGATGAACACTTATAAAGCACTTTATAATGTAGTAAGCACTAAAGAATTACTGAAAAGTTTGCTGAGCATTTGTAGTTATTTTGCCCTTTGGACTCAGGACATGCTGCAAAAAGTGAAAACCAAAGTGTTGTGTCTCATCACTCACTAAACCCTTCAGTGAAAATTGGGTTACACACTCATTTAGTAACTTGGAGATTTGAAGCTGACTTGTCAAATCCAGGAGTCAAATGACATTTTCTAACTCCAAATATATCTTTCTCATTACTTAAATATTCACGTTTGTCCTTTACTGGCCATGAGATGACAGTGGTGTTGGGAAACCATGGACACTGAAACAGGTACAGAAATTCACATTATGATCATTTGTCATGAATTGGCAATTCATTCTAATGAAAAGTTTAGTCAAAAAAACTCTCAAGGAAAATAATCACATATGGAGCCTGTCTGAAGTGGCCACTTGAAGAACTGAAGCTTTGGGGACTGCATGTCTTTATTATTAATCCCATAACGTTGCCATATGGATAAACTCTGAGATAATCCTTCCTAAAAACTATCAGTTAGTCAAATACAGGAACTTAAAAAGGATGCCAAACAGATGTTGACAGAGGATAATCAGAAGTAACTACTTAAAAAGCTGTATAAGCTGTATCAACTGATTGCGAGAAACTTTCCATACATTTAATGAACAGCATTTTCCAAATGTAAATATTGTGTATGTTCAACTATAGATTTTATATTCGCTGATTTGATTGGACACAGTATGCATTTCAGAGTCACTCATAAAAGGAATGTACTACTTTTGGCAGCAAACTGTGTTGGTTTAAGTTCACATCTGTTGGAGGACACTCTGCAAGTGAAAACATCTGCAGGAATTCTGACATTACCAGCCAGCTGCATAGGTATGCAGGATATGTGCAGGTATGTCCTCTCTATAACACAACAGAACACTTTTACATAATGCAAGGTGTTAAGAATCCAAATGTCAGGATTTTTAAGATCAATTCCCATTTGTCTGGCCATGTAAATACAAATACTTGTTTCTTTCTTGTGATAATCACAGTGCTGTCACATTAAAATCAAACAATAAAATGTTGACAGAGCCAGTTTATGTAGATATTTTTTTAGCTAAATAGACTGGAGCTCGACACAAATAGATGCCACACCTTCTCCATCTTTGTGATCAGAGAGGAATGTTTTGGAGGCCACAGGCTATTCAAATAGATCCTTTCTTTCTGAAAACTTGAACTAAGAGAGAGACTTTAATTTGTTTTAATGCAGTATTTTTTCCCTCTTCCTTTCATCAGATGAAACCACAGATGGCACACAATATTTTTTATTTCACAGGCAGTGTGAATGCAATCGGTCACTTCTCATTATTCTGAACAATGATACTGTACATTTATGTTAAGAATCTAGGATACGTTTAAGACAGCCAAGGCCAAATGAGAAATCTCATCCAATACTTGTTATAGTAATTTTTTGTATTGTAATCAATTTAACGTATATCGTTTGTTTAAAGCTGTTCAACAAAAAAAAGAAGAAACATCCACAAAGAAAGCTGAACGGAAAAACCTCTTAAGATTTCTTTTAATTAGTCAGCCATGGCTTCATGTCAGCTCAGTCTTAGTCTTAAACATCAGCTTGAATGGTCTGAGTTATGAAACACTGAATGAATGTTTGATTAAAATGACCTTACTGTTATGTTGAGAGTAGTCACAGTGGTGTTTTGGTGGCAGTGGACTGCAGTAATGAACCAGCAGGTAAAAAGGTCTTTCCAACCTTAACCGCTGAAGACCGGGACAATTGAAATTTACAAATAAAAATCCTCCAAAAAATCCTCTACTGTGAGGCCAAACTGAACAACCTCATGTTTTTCAGATAAGAGGCTCTTTGGAGAGTTGTGAAACACATTTATTCTGTTTATCCTTAAATTCAGTGCTGACTGAGAATTTTCTGTCATGACATGTATTCTAAACTGACATCCGGTGCATACCTTAACCCTAACACATGGAATGTGTCATTTTGATAGCGTAAAAAAAATAAAAAAAGCATTGGATTCAGAGAAATGACGACTTGTGAAATGATGCGTTTGCATTCTATATGAAATGCAAAGAAGAAGAATAAAGTTAATAAAGTGGTTTCTTGATGTTAAGGCAAGTCAAGCTGGTACACCGGTGTTTTAAAAAGGGAATGAAATGTCAGGAGAAGCACCTGCATTATCTGTGACTTTAATCAACTGGAGGAACACTGAGTAAACTGCTCTTAATGCAAAGGATAAAAAAAGGTCTCTCAAAAACATGCCCTCTTTGAATCACCCAATCTATAATTTTAATCAACCCACATGTATTGTCACTGTTTAATGTCTTCATTCAGACGTAACAGCAGCAATAATTATTAATTAGAATTAATTAGAATTATTATTTTATATGACACTCACCATTGTCTCGGGGATCTTTTGTGTTCTGTGCCAGATACAGCAAGAGAAGCCAATTAAAGCTGAGTCCATTTAATGTTTTGTTGTTGCCTTGTCAATACCCAAACCCTGTTAGCTGAACTTTTTGCTTGTTAATAACAGACCTGTGAGGAAGTCAAAATATTTTTGAGGGTGAAAAATGACTAAAATACATGCAATCATTCATAGTCATAAATAAAAAGAAAACTAAAGGGAAAACTTGATTTTACTTCATAGCAATGTTTTCCTGGGCCGATCTTTTAATTAAATCTTTTTCACTGGTCAAAAACTTTTGAAAAGTTACTCTAAAGAATTCTTGAACTATCCACTGAGACCTGATTCTCTGCTGCATTCTTGCTAAGCTGTGTTTGAATATTTCCATGATGGTGGCCAGTAATAAAAGCAGCAGTACTTAACACCATGAGGCACTCACTCAAATATATATGAGATAGTCATAAGGGCATTTTAATATGGATTTATCTTATCTTAAGCACTGTTATAAGGTAAGTGACACAAATAAAGTTACCATTGATACGGTCTTTTCAGTAAATGATGGAAATATAATTCAGTAAGCGGTGAAATTTATTTAGCATACATACAGATAAACTTCGCAAAGCGTTTGACATTTCAACTAACTAGAGATTTGAAATTGAATTAATGGTGCCGCTAATGACTTTGCCATGAGTCTGCACTTATCTCTCTGCGGACACTTGTAAATCTCTCTCAGCTCAAATGTTAATGCCCAGGCCAAAAAGAAAAATGATGAAAATATTAGCAATTATTGAGCAGTCCAAAAAAATATTGTACTTCTGCAAGTACCATCACCAGTTGCTATAGTCTTTGCTCAGTGTTTACTCTCAGGGATACTGCCGGGACAAATTTCAGTAACTGATTGGATGCACAGGGGGGGATGAAGCTGTCCACTTTACAGACTGATCCCCTTGTTATGGTATCACTTCCTCCTCCCATTTTCGTCACAAATTTCACCGTCACGGCTTTACAGAGGCCATTCTGATATACGACCATTGTGCAGAGGTCACTGTTGATGTCCAAGTCATGCGGACGTAGCTCTTCATGCTGAGCACTGCATGCTTCAGGGAGTAATCACAAGCCTCCAGCTTTCCCCATCAACATTCTCTGCTGCCCTTAGGCCAACAAACCAGATTTTTCATGTCAGCTGGCATGCATCTTCAACTCATAAGTAGCTGTTTGACTTTCACAAGTCTCACATCATCTGAGCGTACACACTCCCAGGCAAGGTTGCTATATCCTTGGTCCATAATTATATGCCAGTTATAAGTGTCCACTTGTGCATGCAGATGGGCTGGGCTCCTTAAAAATCCAGGTATCAGGTTGAACCTATCAACCTGGATTATTTATAATTCCCTAAAGGCATGGCCCTCACATTGTAATAATGATAATCACAAATATTTCATATTACTCCCTCTTCCTGTAAATACCTTAACACTGACAACCACATTCAAATCTGACAGATAAATTATATTTGACTATCCATTTCCTGTGTTTATAGCAAGGGTTACAGGTGAAAATGTTTTGTTATCGACATTAAATAAATAAAAAAAACCCAGTGAAATCTGTTATGATAGGACAAAAACCTTTTTTAGATATGAGATGATGGTAATGAGAATGAGAATCTGTAGGTTGAAGTTTCTACACATTCACGTGCACATCCTGTCATCGTTTGCTAACCCATAAGCGGGGAAGAATACATAATTAGTTGAAAAGAAAACAACACGTAAGAGCAAATTATCCTTCAAACATACCAACTGATTTAATCACTTCTTGATTGTAGCTCATTACCACGTACCGAGCACTTCATCTAAACTGACAATGAGTCTCATTCATTACAAATGCATGACACGTGGTCCCGTCATGAAATTGAAAATCTAGCTTACTGCTATAATGTTTAATGTGACATGATATGCCAGGGAAGTGGGAGGCATATATGCATTGTTAAACTGACTATATAGGAAACAAAGGGTCAGAAGACCGGGCAGTGAAATTTCATAATGAAAATGTTTGTCACATCTCTGTGCACTGAAAGGGAGAGAGGGCATCTTTTGTGTGTGGGCGTCACATTTGGAAGCTAAGAAAAGAGTGGGTGAACACATCCCTTTTAAATCTGTTAAATTACAAAGAATAACCCTCTGTTATTTCTTACATTTATGAGACATCACATGCTGAAGTGGCTACCAAGGTCTGTGATTAACTTTCTTTATGATAACAGCGTCAGAATATAGAGATCATGGACTCTTTTTCAGCATTACACACAGCAAGACACAGCTGCAGACACAGCTACAGCATACATTATCACCTGCCAATAGAGGGACAGGAAATAACACTCTGCCTTCAAACTGCGTTTGATCTCTGCACTGAACCAAATTTAACATTGCTAAATGCAGTGACACAGCAAAAAAACCTAAACTAATGGCAGTAGTTCAAGCCAATGTGAAGCCTGTTAATTAAAACATGCTGATTTTCTCACATTCTGAGAGACTTGACAGCTAAACAAATGCATGCTTTAACACCAAGAGGAAGGACTGTTACACTGATTTTAAGAAAAAATGTGCTCTGCGTGGTGAGACTGGCAGCTGCCTCATGTCACCAGAGTGTGCAAGGAAATTTCTGTGCACAGACAGGATTCCTCCAAAGGGACATGCCGGCATTCAACCCTTAACTCCCATGAAGCCATACAAAATAATTATTACAAAGTTGAGCGCTGTCAGCAGATTTAGCAGAACTTTAGAGCTCTGTGTTAGTAGCCAGGTTGATACTCAGAGGAGGTTAAGCATTGGCTTTCCTTGCAAACTTAAAAACCTGGAGAATTGTGACCTCTGCTGCTATATGAATACAGTCACACAGCACTTGCCATTTGGGAAATTTATAGCAATAAAGTTACCTCATTTGATGTAGAAGCCAATTAAGTTTTCATCCACGTGGGCTTGCAGGCTCAGGAAATGCTAAGAGCAGGGTTATGACATGCATGTATTGCAATTAGTGTGGTAACATTTCTGTTGTTGTCAGCACATTTATTAAATCCATGCAAATCCATATCAAAACAAGTCAAACGGATAACATAGACATTACTTTAGACTTATAGTTTCTAATATAATAGTAGTTCTGCGTTTAGGGTTGCCATTTTATGCAAATCAAGCTGTGGTAAATAAAGCATTTCATGTGCAGCATGAAATAATGCTGTAAGCTATTGTGAGGAGCAGATGGTGTGAGATTAAAAGTAATACAGTTCAGGAGAGAAGAACGTTTGTATTTGAAATTTCTGTCTGATTTCAGCAAGAAAGCTGCAGTGCAGGAGTAATCGCCGAAATGCTAGTCCACCAGGTCTCGAAATGAAGTTCTTAAAATAAAAATCCGTTATTGTCGACAAACAAAAGCAACTCATAGACGCAGAACCCCAATTATCTGTTCAGGTGTCACGGCAGTCGCGTTTTGTGTGAATGCAATTATATCTGACTGCAAAAAGCTGGTTGAATATGGAACAGGGGCAAATGACATCAATCATGACCATCTCTTGGGTTTTCTGGGTCATCCTCGTTGTGACTAGGAAAAGGAAATATTTTCCCCCAAGTGCAGTTTTATAGGAAGAGAAGCGCTCTATAAACTGAAGTGGAGCAGACTGTTCCTCCCTTTCAAAAGGCTGCAGCACAGCACCCACATCATGTTTGCTGCATCAGTGCTAAGAGCTTTTATTGACCATCTAAAGGGCATTTTAAAACTCAGTGCTTATGATCTGTCAAAGTTTCTTTCCCTTTGCATCACTCTAGATCTCGGTTTGGAGCAGCACTACAGTGGGCGTTGCCTTTTGACATACCTGCTCCTGTCCTTTGACAGTTCACACTCTTTTCACCCCTGATAATGATTAGAAATGAGGCAGGATATATTTGAAATGAGGATTTGTTCTGTAAAGGTAATTAGGAGGTGATGTCCACCGAACTCATAAAAGGTAATGGAACAATGATGGTAACCATGGAAACCTTGTGGCTGGAGTGGTCCTATGAGAGGCTGGCTTTAATAATATATTGGCCGAGAGGAGAAGACAAATATAATATCTCTATAGAAATGCCATTCAATGAATATGACTCCTATATGGTGATGGATGTCAGGGGCACATTTGCTGTGAAAAAGAATTGACCACTTTTCTTCTAAAGAATAAGTTCAAAAAGTGTGTTCAGTATAGAATGTTTGCTTTAAGATGATCTTGAAAATAATCAGTTTTTCTAAAATTAAATTTACTTGGAACTTCACTGAAGTTCTGTCTATCTATTTTTGTGGTAATGTGTATAAAAATATGTTGTCTGCAGAAAAGCATATTAGTATTCCTGAGCAGTGCAGGCTGCATTTAAAAAAGAAATGCTGTGTATATTCACACATTATTACACAAAAAACTTCTTTTTTGATCACATGTTGAAAAAGAAGGAAATGATTGATTCATTTTTGTGAACCCTGTGAACGTTTTTTAATCCACATTTAAGGTAAAAATTTATAAATGTCTTTTCAACACCTGTCACTAGTTGACAGTCTATTGTTATTTGCCAGATTTGAAGGACAGGTGTGTGGGCTTTCTTTAGTATTTGTTCTACCAATGAAAAGATACTGCCTCTGGTCGTAAACTGAAAATATGTAAAGTCCTTTTTAAATGAATATGACAGACTGTAAAACACAGATAGTACTCCCACTGTGTGAACATTGTTAGACACACCTCTAAGCGTGTATCCTTGTATATATTTTTTATAAATGAATTGGTAATCAGTGATGAAACTGTCGAGTAAACTAGTCAAGTAAACCTTTGAATGGCCGTGCTGTATTTGCAGAACCCTTTTTAAGGTAAACCTGCTTGTGCTATCTTTACTATCCAGATCAGATATAATTACAAATTACTTTCCGTTTCCCTAGTTTTATATTTAATCAAAATTCCTCTTGAAGCGGAATTTCTATTTGCTCATGCATTTTTTTTTTTTTACCAGTAGATAGTACAAAAAGCCTTGTGGATTAGAACTGATATAAGAAGATCTATCTTTGATTTCAATTGGAAGACAGTTCCATGTCACTTTTTAGCTTTGGAACTGATTGTCATTACATTTCTTGGTGCAAAGTAACATTCAATTCCCTGCATAACTCTTGGGTGCAGGCACTCTGAGTTGTTATACAATTAGCCTTTGAGTTGTTCAATTTTAGCCCTGACACTATAAGAAGCACTGAGCTGGGAGAAAACACACTGCAATTTGTCCAATTCCACACTTCTCTGGATTTCAGTAATCATCCAGCTATACTTGCTGATTGGCGCTGAACCGGTATTGAACAGTGCCAACGTGCAGAAGATATGCTTTTGTATTATATGCTTTTATCAACTCTAAAGTGTGTTAGAAATTCAAATTCAGTGAAACTGAAAAAAAACGAAAACCCAAAAACGTTTCTTTTAAAAAGATTATAATAAACCCAGATGAATGCAGTAGATCAGTTCTTTCTACAAATTTCTGAACAATTCCACTTTTTTAAAAGTTCTAAATGTTTTCTTAGCTCACTGATATACAAGTAAACCATCATTAACTTGATGCGTTCTTCCTGTCAAACACCGAACTGAGTTTTGAAAACTATTTGACATAAACACATAATTATTTCTTTTAGAACAGCCAAAGCCTCTCAAATGCAATCAATGTGTCTTTTAGGGGAACCAAATAATTCTTTTGGGAGTCAGAGATCTTTTGCCAAGTGCAGGGACTGTTCATTTACTTTTATGTGGCTTTTCATCATTAAAATAGCCTGTGTGCTCTGGTCTGGTCTCACTCCTCTGCAGTTTGTCAGTGTGGATCATACAGTTTGCCTCAGTGGTGTAAATAATTTTTGTTGATATTGAACATTGAAGTAAACACCGTTTTTTTGTAAAGGACGGTTGGTTAGTTAGTTAGTGAGTAGTAATCACCTGGCTCATTAACAATAAATCCTGGGAAACCCTGAGAGAAAGAGACTCATTACCAGTCAATATCCACCAAATGCACACAAATATCACTTCATTCATTTTTTCTTAAAATTTTCAAGATCATCTTGTGGTCATCCGTCGGTTCACCTGTAATTTCTGCTGACCTGCACTAACTACCTAGAATCCTTTGGCTTCATCATTTAGATAGATTGCAAATACTTCTGTTCAATTTCCCTGTAGCTTCCAGGCTCTGCTCAACCTTTAATCTAAACCTTTGTATTATTATTATTTCGTTGAAAAAAAATTGACCCAATGCTGCACTAGCCCTGGCAGTACAGGTCAAACTGATTGTCAACTTATTTAAAGAGACTGACAGAGGTTATATAGACACTGCACAACATCTTGCTGTGTATCACCTCATACCAGCCCCATTTAGTTGAGATTACTGTTGTGTTGGCATCACTTCTCAGAGCTGGCGAGAATAATGTTAAATATAGCTTTCCATTAGAGTTAATTGAATCTTTTGTAAAATCTGAGAGAGGAATTCCACGAGTAAGGGACTGTTCTCATGTAGATACAATATATTTATGAACATTGGTCACGTTGGATAAGAAGGAAGGCTGGCATGATCTTTGAGAATTATTTTCAGATTAATCATTGTCCACTGACGGGAAAACAGCTACTGTTCAGGTTCAGGTTGAGTTGCAATAAATCTTTTTTTATCTCTTTTTCTTCAGATGATTTACAACAGACCTTTTCTTAATAAGCAGTAATATCCCATAATCAGAAAATCCATGTAGGGAGCAAGGAAGGATTTAGATATGTCACAGTTAGATGCCAGACTCACATTCATAACCCTCAAACCCTGGACAAATGCATGATGTCATGATATGACAAATATTTTCTCATTAGTTATATTCCCTTGGGAATTGAATAGCACTTCGCTAAAAGCATTCTTTGACTTCTTGGTCGAAATGTATGGAAACATATCTTCATCTCTCATCATCATCTCTGTTATACTCAATGCTGAACAGAAGGATTTGTTTTGACATAATATCATAACTGCATTTTTAGCTAATGACAAATCTGTGGAAAAGGTTATCAGGCACGAAGCTGCCAGATGTTCTACCACTCTGTAACTTTAATGATCCACAGGCATCTTAGTGTCAGCATGCAGCCTTATTAGTTCCATATAGTTCACATAACACATCAAATTCTTTGAAAAGGAGTTTTTAGACTTTCAGAATTTACAGAATTGAATGTTCTTTCGTGGTCATGATCTTTACAAATTTTCAAGTATGTGTTGAAATCCAGGTTGCTACTCTTAAAAACCTGCTATTATCTACACAGTTATGCATCATCTCATTAAACTAAATATGACAATCCTGGCATGCTTTTTAAATATTTTTATTGCTGTTGAGCTTTTGGGATGACCCCCTCCTGCAAACGGAGGGCTTTTGCCATGAGAAAAGTATAACGCTAACAATGTTCATGTGAGTGAGTGAAGTGACAAACCCACTAAGGTTGAGGGTTCCTGCAAAAAACGAATGTAAGTATTTCTTTCAGTTTGCCTTTCATTGATTATAATGAGGCTGACTGGTGCTCTGAAACATTTTAAACACTTACTGTCTGCAAGGAGGCCAGCTCATACGATATTTGAGCTTTCTGTTGTTCAAAATGTTTTTTTAATGAGCTCTTCAATGTTGATTGATTGATTTCTACAGAAAAATAATTTCTACAGAGCAACTAGCACCAAGAATAATATCTGTTATTAAGCTTGTCTTCAGGCAACCACCAAAATCTCAAGTGAGAGAAATGTGACAAAGAAAAAACGTGACCGACCCTGTATTCACTCAGTGTTCAGCTAGTAGTTTTCCAACACTAAACTCCGGCAGCATACTGTACCTTCAATCGGAGAGTGTTTGCTAATTGGTGAGGTCAGGTGGGGTGACATTAATTGGAGTGAAAACGTGAAGACATGTGGGCGTTGATAGCAAATGAAGGAAAACCATGCAACACCAGAGTATAAAGTGAACTGAAACATATGCTCCAAAAAAAGGACACACTTTAAGATAAACCATCAAAAACAAGCGAGTGAAATAGATGTTCAAGTCTTTGTGTTACACATGTGATTTAATTTATATAAACATTTATATAAACATATATATATTAATTTAAATTTAAAATGTTAAACTTAATTTAATTTAATTTTTGTACATATTTTTTTAATTCATCGAATTGTGCACTGCCACATTTTTTGGTCAAAGGTTCTGTAAACCTGACCAATAAATTTGCCATGTCAATTCATTCTAATGAAAAATGTATCACAGCAGGGCTATTTGATTATTTAAATAGTGATTTAAAAAATATTGTTATTAATAATCAGCTGGGGCGGCACGGTGGTGTGGTGGTTAGCACTGTCGCCTCCCAGCAAGAGGGTTCTGGGTTTGAATCCCGGGGGAACCAGGACCCTTCTGGGTGGAGTTTGCATGTTCTCCCTGTGACTGCGTGGGTTCTCTCCGGGTTCTCCGGCTTCCTCCCACAGTCCAAAAACCTGCATGTTAGGTTGATTGGAGATTGGGGAAATTGCCCTTAGGAGTGAATGTGAGTGTGAGTGGTTGTTTGTCCTTGTATGTCCTGTGTGTGGCCCTGCGATGGACTGGCGGACTGTCCAGGGTTTACCCTGCCTCTCGCCCGTTGACCACTGGGATAGGCTCCAGTTCCCCCCGCGACCCCATGAGGGAATAAGCGGCATTGATAATGGATGGATGGATGGATAATCAGCTGCTCCTGATAGTTGGATCCTGATGGATCCAAGCTCTTATTTGCATTTTTTTAATGCCTGAGCATTTGTCCTTCCTCAGCTTGAAAGGAGACAAGCCTTCATATGTACATTTGACAAGCATTCCTCAAAATTTTGTATTCTGAAGGGAATTTTAGAATCAAACATCCCTCTCCACATCCTTCAGTCAGGTTATAAGAAGCAGCACCTCACTGTTACTGCTGCCCTTAAAGTTTTAATGATGTGTGTGGGGCATCACATTCAAAAAGCTTTTGTGTTGCTCTGCCCACTGACACTATGGATCACTTTTTCTTTTTAGATAGTGTCTTAAAAAACTGCCTCCCCAAAAAAGCTGCCCCTTCGTTTGCTGATTTTTCTTTTGACAAAATGTGTTTAGATGACTGACGTTGGTTCTTTTTTCTGAGGTAAAAAAGGTGTCCAGCTGAGGTTCAGTCTTAGGATCCATCTCTTTCCTTTTTACAAAGAACTTCTGCCCGAAAATTACTCACGTAAGACTTTGGTTTTTAGAACTGTCCTGGCCCTAGTACAGCAGTCACCCCCCCCACAGTAAATAAGAATGCCGTTAGAAAGAGGAGGGATAAAAGATGCCAAAACAGGCATGCATATAAGGTCAAGACACACTGTTTTCAGCCGTTCTTTTTACTTTCCCACTTTACTGAGATTGTGTTGCACATTGTTTGATTGCTCCTCGGTTGACGTGTTGCTTCTACATTTGGCCATTTAAAAGGTGCCTTTGTAATAAGATGATGATGAGATATGCTTCACCCATCAGCAATTTTAATGGTGTTTACATCTGTTTGACTGACTGGTCTTGATAACTCCTTTTATGTAGCACACTTATCATGTTGTCATATTTCAGTCTCCAGGGTGACCTGATAAAAATGTAACGTTATCAAAGAAAAATAGACTAAAAAAGATAATTCGACAATGAAATACAACAAATACAGCGGATTCAGATGAGTAGCAAAGTATCTTGTGCATCATTTCAGTCTGATACTGTAAGGTCAATTTCAGCGGAACATTAACCCAAATATTGGACAAGGTAATATACTACCATGATGAATCAATATGCTGTTGCCATCTCAAGTGTAGAAGAGTGTGTGTTGAAAACAGGGTATGAGATGGATATTTATTTGAATATGCAAGTTCCTCAGAGGCACCCATGGAGCTTTAACCTTAATAGAGTTGCTCTGCAGTCATCACATTCTGCTGTGATGAACAGTGTTATCAAAGCCAAACTTAACCTCGAAAGCTTGTGCTGTTTAGGTGCCTGTCTCTTTATAGTTAAAAGAGTATATCTGTCTCCATACGTGGTCAGGCTTTTTAGACACAGAGGAGATATTAGTAAGCAGGGAGTAGCAGAGTATTCATACAGTTTTGAAGAGCTGCACATTTTGTCTGAAGCATCATTAAAAGTTCCCTGCACATTAAGTGTACTACGTAGAGGAAGCAGGCTGTGCTGAGCTTTTTCAAAAAGCTGCTTGTGGAAGGGCAAATGGATTTTCAAGGGAAAAAAATAATACAATGGCTTTTTTTTCATGTGACTGAGGTAACTCTCTCACGGAAGAATGTGAAACACGGTTTCAGCAGTCTCCAAAATATAAAAGGCATTTGTGTGAAGAAATTTTAGTCTCTCACTGAAACGCAGCCATCTGGGAGTGTCAATGGCAATCCATCCCCTACCAGAATATTATACACACACAGACACACACTCATGCACCAAAAAAACAAGGTTTTGGCCACATTTTTGATAACAACCTTGTTTTTGTCCTGGAAACAATGCTAAATAGGCTTCAAACCAACAAAATGGATAAGGTTTGTCTCATAATTTTGACATTTTTTTATTTAAACTGTGATCAAGGAACAATGACTGGAAGGACTTATATGGTAGACATATCTACAATAACTGCATAGAGGCTGTGAATATGGGGCCTTCCCCAGAACTTATCAGCTGTCCATTTGTAATGTTTTTACCACTCTAAAGCTTCTACATATGTTTTGTTAATTAACATCTGCTGCAGCTTGTGATAATCCTATAGGCAGACCATTAGACACCCCCAGATATCCATATATTCCCACTCAGTTATTATCATCTTGACACTGATTACCAATAACACGCAAAGGTCTGAACTCTTAAGCCTTAAAAAGCTAATGCTACTTATCTGGTCTAAAACATTAAACGAGGTCTTTTCAGGGGTTAAATTTCCCAGTGACAGTATTAGTAATTTCACCTAATCGTATTGCCAATACCCACATTTATCTGCAAAATCCAGCAGATGGGTTTTGGGGAGACACAAGCAGATATTGTGTGCGCAGTGTCCTGTAAATCGTGTATCTCATCTCTGGATTTTACAGATAATACTCCCCATGCCTTTCCTCCTGCTGTTTTTTATATGGTCTTATACAGTGAAGCTGCCACTAAGTATGTGATAATAACGACGTGCATAACACTGTAGCACTTCTTTGAATGACCTCATACGCATAAAGATAACAGCTGCTGTGAGGTGACGATACATTTTATATTCATATAATTTTTAATGATTCGTCAAGATTACTTTTCAAGATAAAGCACCTGAGAAGTCTCTGCCATTATATTTTCTTGTTGTTAAAGCTTAAATCAGGAGCATTAAATTGTTACCAGTTAGGAGGATATTTTATGCGGTTTTCAAATTCCACACCGATTTATAATTTCAAGAAAAAGCTTTTGTTTTAAAGATTAATGGCAAGGCTATAACCATCCAGGGATTTATTTTCAGTAATAATATTGTGACTGCAGTATCCTCCTCCACTGACAAGTGTGTTGTAGGTGGGCTCTGACGGCTCTGACATTTCTGTGTGGACTTGAAGAAACGCTAAAACATGAAAGCATACATGGACAGGATTATTATCCGTGGGTGGTGTAGAAGTAATAATGACAGAAGATATGCTTGTCTTTGTGATGAGAAGGCGCTTTGCAAAAGGAAAAATGATGCTGGCTATCCAGCATTTATCAGTGTCACAATAATGGCAAGCTCATGCCATTTAAATAAGACACAAGGACATTAATTTCGCCGTATTTGCATATCACCATGGAGAATAAGATATATTTGCATAAACCAATTAATAATATCTGCATTTTTTTGGCAGTAGAATGAAAAAAAAAACATGTGTTTGCTTATACGTATACCTGTAATATATAAAACCTGTGGCTGGGTCACTGCATACATTTACTCACTCTAAAAATACCATTTGTGACATGTATTTTACTTTAACTTCAATGTATTTTCAAAATGTTACTTTTTAGAACACTTTGAACTTTTTCAGTCATCAACAAAATACAGTAATACAATTCTGACTTAATATAGATTAATAATATCTTTTATAATACAATGTGATATACAATATAAAACAATGAAACACGTCACTGAAAAGGGGGATCATTTATGCCTGTGGATCATTTTTATTATATTTCCTTGTGCCTGTACTGGCAACTTTTGCAACATAGTTTTGTTTTGACAGAATCTTTTACAGGGTCTCTCTGCTACCGAAACCAGGAAGCCCAATTCTTTGCCCTCCATAGATCCAGCCCTCCTCACCAGTCTGTCCAAACGTCCAGCAATACATTTCAACAAGGTCTTGGGCTCAGGTGAGGTGCGTGAATTTAAGTCCTGTTTTTCAGTGACTTTCTTACTTTTTCCATCAGAGGTTTTTCATGTGCTGATGACTGGGTGTTTGTATTTTGTAAAGATATTTGCTTGTCCACCCACATGAGCTGCCTGCATGCAGAGACGTGACACAAGTGCCACATCTTTCAACACGTTTCACTTTCTCCACACATTCCTTGGGTTTCCAGTCGTGCAGTGATTTGTAAAGAGTCTGTGCTTGGTTTCCTCAGTCATCTTTTTGTTATTCATAGGTGATGCAGATTGATGCACATTATGTCTGAAATTCGTAAAACTAAAACTGTGCAAGATGTATGCTTTGGTGTTTGTGGTAATTTTGGAAAGATTGTGTTCTTTTTGTATAGTGGAAAGATCATATGGCTGACATTTATTTTATTTATTTACTACATTTGCGTAGCTTCAGTAGCCTCTTTGAGAATCAGCTTAACTTTTTCCATCCCCATTCATATGCAGAAGCCTTTTTATACAGTCAACACTGAGAGAATACAATTATTGTTTGATTTGATGCATTTGACTGAAAATCCTGTTGGTATTTCAAACACTACATGCTTCGGTTTTTGCAGAAGCAGATTCAGGTATATGTTCCTCACAATCAGCGAGTGCTGTCAAACTCTCCATGGATGCATTGTGATGAAAACTAATGTAGATTTTTGATTAAATTACATATTGTTTTTTAGATAGCCTTTCTGGCTTTGATTTGAATCCACATCCTTGTTAAAATCCGGAGGTTTAATTTGAGAGTTAATTTAACTGTCACTTCTGGAGAACACTGTTATTCCCCTATTCTGAACCTTATGGTCTAACTTTGATGATAAAGCCCCACTGAGTTTAAAAAGCTCTATACACCTGACTGATTTAATTTTGGCTCTGTTGAATTTGGGTGGAGCTATGGTATGAATCACAGAGGGCTGTTCAAGAAAGCAGGTTTAACTAAATCTGATTGTAACACTGAACTCGCAGCTGATGGAGCCTGAGATGGGAAATTCAGTTTTCGGTCCTAAAAAGAGCTTATCGATTCTGAGTATGTTCACTCTGAGATAAATATGTGCAAGGGGAAAAAAAAGTTCCATATGTGGAACTACAAAGCTATGATTCACCATGGCGACAGGTAGGAAAATCTCAGTAAAGTTAGATTTACGAAAGCTTGCCAATATGAACAATGATATAATCTAAAAAACCAGAATGGTTGAAAATACAATCCATAAGTCAAAGTTATTAAATGTTTATCTACGTATTCCATTGATTCCACCCAAACTGACAGTGATAAATTATAAGGTTGGAGTGTTTATCAATTAAAGGATTCAACAGATGAGACACTTGATAAACAGGAATTTTGGGATTTAACAATTTGATGAAATCATCACAAATCAGCTTTTAATTTTGCAATGATATTTTGTATCTGTATAAAATGAGAAAATATAAATCATTAGATGCCGTCAAAATATATTAAGACAACAGGAATCTTGACTGATTATGACCAGGTGTTTTATGACAAATCATTGTTTGTTGATCAATGTCCTTTTTGTGTGTAAAACTTGTCTAATTTATAGTAAATGCTTCAGTGCAGAGGAACAGGTTGACAATCTGACAGCTGTCAGAATACCTAATGAATCACGGTTATTAAGATGGATACAGCTTAATGAATAGTGTTACACTCATGCACTAAATCTGTACATGCACATTTCAAAGATAGCAGGCTGGACAGCGACGTCAAGGGAAATAGAAATGATCTCTAAAACATAAGCTGGGATGCAGTCCAATTAATTATATAATCATTATATGAGTGTTATATTTGTGAGAGTGCGCATAAGCACACAAACAAACACACACACACACACACACACACACACACGCACACACACACACACACACACACACACACACACACACACACACACAC
>JABUIW010000031.1:4571064-4689807 GCA_013363375.1 Menidia beryllina | reverse complement strand
ACACACACACACACACACACACACACACACACACACACACACACACAATACACACACACAAAAAATGTATATATATAGAGAGAGAGGAAGAAGAGACGTTGTATCAGAAGAGGATTTTCAATGCCAGTTTCTGGCTTGTCTCGTGAATCTTTGGACAGGCTCATTGAAATGTGGTCATCATTTCAATGAGCAAAACAAGACATTATCACTGATCTAATCTTTTTTATTACATCATAGACCTGCAACTGTTCCTTGTATAACAACCTGTATATTCTTGGACTGCATTATTCACAGCCCACTTCTCTGTGATTAACCATCTTAGAAATGTATTCATACCCCACTTTTCTTTCTGTTTTTTAGGATTGGGACTGAGTTGAGAGTCAAGTTGAAATTTTCTGTATTTATGAAATGAAAAATAAGTCTGTTGCGTGGTGACCCTGTGGGGGGGAAGTAGAGAAAGAATAACATAACAAATCCAGACAGACAGCCACATAGCTGTGCCACCACCACTTTCAATCTGCAGCCGGAGATGAGTATCGGTCTGGTCAAAGAGCCTTCCTGTGTGCTGCAGCCGTCCTTGGAACTATTTAATCACAACATTGAACACTGTAGCAAATTGTTGCCTTCTGATTGGACAGCGCTAGACAACCATGACCATATGGTGGGAAATGATATACCCACCTGCTATCTTCCTGTGAGTGATGTCTCCAGTAAAAATGATTACTTCATTTAACCACGCATTATTCAGTCGGATAGGGGTTGGAGCAAAATAGAAATTTATTAGGCCATCGGGCAGTAAGGCACAGCATATGAACTGAGACTTTAGAGGACGTGGTTTCCTCTAACCTAACGCTTTGGTTGAATAGATCAGACAATGAAATGTGATCAAATCTCACAAATAGGACAGTACACATATTAAATGCTGATAAATGTTTTTTTGCTTTTTCCCCCCAATTCTTGTAATTTAAGAAGTGATGGGATGGTTTGAGATTATTATGGTAGAACAGTAGAAATATAGTACAAACCTAAATAATTATAGATTAATCTATTCTTATATTCTGTCGTTTTCCCTTTTATTTGGAATTAAATGTCTCTTAAAGGTCACTCAAAATATTTTGTAAAGAATAGTTTCTTTATATAAATAAATATTGACACATTAAAAAGCTTATTCAAAGTTAACTGTAATTGTATTAACATGCCAAAAAATATTTAAAACATTTCAATGTCCACAAAGCAACATAGGAGTATTTATAGTGTAAGTCAATAGCCATGACGATTTTTTTTAAATGCAAGAATGGATCTGTAATAATGCGTTTAAACAAAATGTTTTCTTGCCTATGCAACAATGCTCCATCTTTAAACAACTTGATGGTTTGATCATTTTATACTTTTCTAGACTGTGACTCTGCACTAACAAAATCCTTGTTTTATAACTGTCAGTACAAGTTATGGCTATTTTGCATATTGACACACACAGTATCAATAATGCATTCTTTTCGTATATATCTGCAGCTCTCCAAGCCAGGCTGACAGGATGCAAGAACATATTTTCTAGTTAAGCAGGAACTCTCATGGTGGCCTTAAATTAAAAAGTAACACCAAAACTCTAAGGAAGATAAAGACTTTTCTTAAAAAAGGTGTCTAATGTTTGTCAAGTTTCTTTTGTTGCCAACTTGCACTGATGAAAAAGGCCAAATAAGATACATTTGACATCCATGAGATACTAGCAAGTGTGTCACTAATACAACTGTCGACATCTGACAAGTGTGGGACAAAAAAGGGGCAGACCAGAAGAACTTCAAACAGATGGAAAACCTCAAAAATAAGAACCCGACATAAATAATTGAGGCACCAGGTCTGTGGGAGTAAATAAGTGGTCTCCAGAGCCTGAACTACAACTTTTGAAGCAGCCTGGGATTGTGAACATCCTAAGAAATGCCCCTAAAAAATCCTGGAGAACCGTTCCTGAGGACTACGTGAAGAAGGTCGGTCATACCAAATATCAACTTTCAAGCATGTTAGAGTCGTTATGCGTTGTAAAGTGTTATCCTATAGTTCCATGGATGTAAGGAATGTAACATTTCAGTAACTTGCTGTATAATGAGTGTAAGCAAATGTGGAGTGGGTCAAGAAATTTGCGCTTTTTTCAAAAGTGTCTACAGATTTTAATTTAGAGGTCATTAACAAGCGGCTTTCAAGTAGTGATCAGCTCTAGGAGAAAGATTTAAAGATTAAACGTCCATGCCGTTTTTTTCCGCTATAAATATCATGCTTGCTTAGAGTCAGTTTCACAGTGGCAAGTAGAAAAGTCTCACAAATGAGAAAGCCTTCCTGTTCAGTGATATTTGCCTGACAATTGTACAGTGATATGGAAATTACATTTACATACCACACGTCCAGAGAGGAAGAAGGGCAGATATGTGGCATTTAGGTAAATGTCACCCAAAGGAATAAATGGTAACTGAGTTTCACTTCACTCTGAACCATTATTCTGCTGACTGACATGCCCAGCAATTAGAACAATTAATACAGTTTATCTTAACAAAGCTACAAATAAATGCCAATAATTGATCTTTGGCTGTGGAAATCTTGTGTTAAATGATATGATAGCAGTACGGAATATGATTTAGTAATTAGCATTATGTGCGCCACTCCTGAATTTGAGAATGCAGTCATGGCGTGCTTCAGCCATTAACCCAACAAATTCAATAATGCTTTTATTAAGATTGGGCTTGTGGAATGTTCTCTTTTAATGTTGAGAAAAAGGGATTTTTATGAGACCCTGTTGTGCATGAGCGTAGAGACGCCATTAAGTTGCAAAATTGAGTTATTCTCTCAGCTAAGTGAATCCCAAGGACGCTTATCACATTACATGATGCTGGCTTCTTTAGAGCAGCAAACTGAATATTAAGCAGATGATGTGATTATATCAATCTGCTATGGTAATAAGCAAGAAATGATTCAGGGCTTGTGTGGAACATCATGCGTGTAGCCAAAATATATTGCCAAAATTCACCAAGGTCCCATGGTATTATCATACACTAAGCAAAGATTATTCAAATGAAATATTAAGCGCTCAGTACAAGGTCTCTTGCTTTAGCATCCACTTTGTTGCAGCCACGCCAGCCCGCAGAATTTTTTTTTCTTTCTTTCTGCTAAACACTAAACGTTATTATCTTTGTTGACCTTGCGAGTGGAAATGACAGTTTGTTGTAGAAATGATCCATTTCCTCCTCTGTGTCTGTTGGACGCTAAATTCTATAAACAAGCTTCTAATTCACGGCCAAGTCGCTTGGATATGTGTAAAAAAAAAGATGATATGTTTGCCGATGGAAAATAAAACTCCAGCACAGGCTGAACAAAGGTTTCTGCACTGCCACTCATCATTTGCCTTATCGCTCGGGCATAAATCAGTCTTAACCAACTCTGAGCTATGACAGTCATGTTTGTTCTGGACACATCATATTTTTTCTTCTCTGTGTTTACGCTTGACATTTGTGATAACTGTTATATTGTCACTTACCCACCTGCATCGCTAGGAGACACATTTTTATCTCCAAAATAGAATGAATTTTGTTGAAAACAAGCTGCATACCCCTGTTGTCAGTGGGTAAAAGCGTTTATATTATATTGATACGATTCAGCTGATTGCTTTAAGGTACATGCTCGGGTTCATACTTTCCCGGGCTGAGGGTGTAAAGAAATGTATTTATAAAAACAGCACCGTGATGGTAGATTTGCACAGTTTGAGCAAGACCTCTATGAAGTTGAGATTTGTTTTGTTACAGAATAAATATGTTTTGCTTTCAAATCACACAGATTTAGTATTCTATGGTGTTTGTATTTGATCTTGATATTTGACAGAGGCTATTCACAATCTTCAGATAAGTAAAACATCTCGCACCTGTTGCCTGATAAATCTATTCTTTCACCCTTTGTTTTTTTTCTCTTTTTTCTAACAATCCATTAAGATCGTCATGGTCTCTTTCGTCAGCTCCTGATAAGACATTCCCACTGTCAAAAGCTATCAGTTAAACTCCTCTCTCTGATGAGCCGATTGAAATAACCGCCTGATAGGCTTCTTGAATGGTCTGACAAAACGGGGAAATGCAGCATATTTTCAGAATTATGTCAGACACTTCGTCGTGATCTAATAATTGTACCGAGATTTCTGCTGCCTGTGGAAGCCTGCAGCATACAGAAAGTCCATGATTGGTTTGGAAGCCAGGCACTATCCGCACCTTAAAGGGAGGAATGACTGAGTGGGGCTGTCTCTTTGAATATAGTTCAGGATGAAGAGCCCTAAAACCAGAAATTAACTACAACGTTTATTCAGGAATACTTGGCTAATACGGGGAGGATTTCTTTGTACGCAGAAGCTCCTGTTCTGTATATGTAAATCCTTCAAAACTTGAGAGAAGTTGCATGAGGTAGAAGATGATTTACTTTATATATTTAGCGGTGTAAAGACAGATCCTGGGGAATTTCGACGGATGAGTTTGAGCTAAAAGACACAGAACCTGTGAATGTCTGTAGGGAATTATTGTAGTCTATGATAAATATCAGAAGCCCTATCGGTTAGCGTTTTGAATTTGCCTCAAGAAATTTTAATATTTTAACAATTTGGCTGGACTTCATGAAGAGACAGCATGAATTCTGGTAACTGAAGCAACTAACAGTCTAAATTGATCACTTTAAGGTGAAATCCTCAGCTGTATTCAGCCAAACTGAGTTTTATAAAGTACAAAGTGCTTATAAAGTGGTTCATATGACTTCAAACGTGTCAGAAAACTTTTGAAATGACTTCCCTTTTTATAAGTAGTGCCTCTCTGCTGCAGTAATTCCATGCACATATTCCATAAAGCTGAATGGTAAAGCTGCTAATATCAGCCTTTCCCACTGCTGAAGATATGTATATTCCTCTGAAAAATTAGCACTTCCTTATAATGGAAACAGTCTGATGACATTTGTTGACCAAACACACACATATGTCTTTAACCTGCTGTAAAACAGCTTACAGTAAAAATATATTACTCCATATGGCTGCATGGGAATGTAAGTAATTAACTAGTCTGTTAAATATTTAAACTCTTAACTTTTCCCATAGCAAGCTGCTGTCTGTGCTCATGAGAAGGAGGAACTATTATGGCGGTTACAGTGTCCGTTTCAGTTCATCAGGTTATTTAGTAGTTACCATTCCTCTATAAACCCAGGCTATCACTTGGCTTCAATTTCATATTTAAATTCTTATACATTTACAGTATGTATTTGACTATAAGTTACCATTGTGAATGAAACGTGCTGCACAGACTTGCCATGAAGTCCAAGTTTAGCTGGAGTTGTCTGCCGAGTAATCACCATTACCCCACACTATTCATAAGACACCTCTTAAGAAACTTTAAATTTCCTGCTGAGTAATTTTAATATTCCACACTGTTAAACACACTGAATGTGATATGCGAGGCTGATTAATTATCTCTGCTGGGTGCTGGCTTTTTGAAATTCCTTCATTCGCACACAATCTAGCCAGCTGTGGACTGGTGGAGTATGAACTCACATCAGATGGATTTATAACCTTCAGCAACTCTTTGTCTGTGGTCTTCAGAAATGTCCTTGGTTCACGATACATTTCCAAAAATGAATTGTGACCTTTCTAGAGGAAAATCTTTTCTGTAAATCCTGTTTTCTTTAATCTAAAATAAATGAAACAAAGCCAATTGTACCTCCGTGCATTTCATTTTTGTGCATTTTATTTATTCTTTCTATATTGGGCTGACGACAAATGTCCCATTTTAAAGCACTTTAAAGATGCAGACCATTTCAAGCCAATGAGACAAATTCATTATCAGATCACAATCCAATCGTTTTAAATCAATTCAATTTTGAATTGATCCAGTGTGTCCAGAGCTCATTAAAAAAAGACAACAAAAAGTTGCCTAGCAAAGGAAATGTGTCATCACAGTAAGTCTCAACCAAAGCTTGAAAAGCTTTTTTATTCTTATGAGTTATGAACTCCATTTATTCAGTGATCTCAAAATCTCACAAGACTTATTCAGCAGCCGTGACCACAGTAATGTCATGGCTATTGAATCTTCTTGTATGGTCATATTCTCAAGGCAATGTTCGCCCACGAGTACATGCACAGTACAGCGATTTAGAAAGCTGAAGTTTTTTTGCTTTCAGAATTGAGTGAGCAGTGCCACTTCTTAGAGTGTTACTTCTTTCGGAGGTGTCTTCTAGAAATTGTGTTCAGTGTGCCATGGCAAGTAGACCATTCTGAGCGTCCTTAATGACCACACAATGTCAGATCAGTGGATTTCTGATAAGTTTCAGATCAGTAACAAAGTTCATAAATTTCTTTGGATTCGTCCACTACCATTACTGTTTGAACATTGCCCTGTCTGACATAAAAGAGAATATATCTCTTTCTTATGGCTGTATTGCCATTTAGTGTGTAAAGGCATACTGGAAACCTTAGGAGAACAGAGTCAAAAGTGAGCTAAAGGGATAAAATTCCTTTGTGTTCATGCGTCAGTAAAAACATGCTGTGTGGACAACTGTTCAGAAACATGTAGTTACTGGCACAGAATACACTAACTGGAATTTCATTGCAAGTTCATTTTAAATGCATTCATAACAATGAAATATCAGATTTTTTTAATACTCACATCTTTTATAAATTATTTGTTTCCATTCGAAATATGTTTTGCTGCTTTAATTTTGTGTTTTTTTTCTAAACTAAGAATACCTTTTGTTATCTATAGGGATAGAGGTGTAAACCCTTTAAAAGCTACTCCATTAATGATGGATGTTGAACTGACATTTTAGAACATGCTTGAGAACTGTTGCCAGCTCAAATTGTAACTATTTTTAACATTTACTGTGAGTTATTAAGATCTGCAGGAGTCTGTATTAATTTATTTTTATTTTTTTTAATTTTTCAACTTAAGAAGTGGTTTGCAATAACAACTACACATTTATCTCACAAAAACGGCATGGCATGCACTAGGAATTTGAACACCTTAATTTGTTCTCAAAACACAAAGTAGCAGAGACAAGAGAGCAAGGTAATGATGGAATTAAATTGCCAACAGCTGTGTTTTCTTCCTGAATAATTTGATCTGCTTCAGACTGAGTGAAAATGCACTTCAGTCCCAAACATTTGCATTCTGGACCATGAAAAGTTATTTGTTTGTTTCCAGTCCTTAGGTTTAATAGGGCTGCTAATATCAATTAGAGTGAGGGCTGCCTTGTGTCTGTCTCTGCTGCTGAGGTTGTGCTCTCATGAGAGATCAGAGGCAGGAAGAAATCTAAACTCAAAACAAAGGCTTCCTAAGTGAGGTGACACTCCTCACGCCATTGGGCCTCATTTGTATGTTCAGGTGAAAAAGCAATTTGCTCCAATGAATTGACACAGATCATTTCCCTCAACGTCTTTTCAAGTTCCTCATCTCACTTTGTCAGCAGAAGGTGGACGGGTAGAGAGAGTAATATACTGAACCCATCTGTTCATCTGTCAGACCTTTTCTCCTCACAATTTATAGCACGTCTATTTGTTGAAGTGCCTTCCCTCCCACAGAGACCCTGAGAGAAGCTGCAGAGGTGAACAACTCTCAAACCGGTTTCAAAACCTGTGAGGCTGATTTGGTGAGTCGTGCTGGAACATTTGTGATGGAGGCTTCAGATGCATTCAAGACTAATGGCAGTCAAGGCTACAAATTGCACCCACTTAGACCCACATTGTGGTAAGCCTACTGTCTGATCCTGTCTGAGAGGAGTCTGCTCGGCTCCATCGAGACAGGTTTGCTTCTGGCAGCCCCCTCCGAGGCACTGTCAGACATCTTTTTAGCAGTTCTGCCCCAGTCAAAGGGAGGAAGTGTTACAGCAAGTTGGTGATCCTGGATCCACTGAAACAGTTGCTCCTTTTGATTTAGTCGCATGGTTTTTCTGGTTTGAATCTTTAAGCTATCATTATGCACACTGAAGCCAGAATCTGCTCCATCTGGCAATAGCTCAGAAACTGTTGTACAGCAAAACACTTGTCCATTCCCTGTGTAAGGCAGCTCAGAATTTAAGCATTCATCTTTCTTTCTTAACTCAACATGGATCCTACTCTAGAAGTTCACGGGTCAGATCAGAACATTTCTTGACAGAACAGCTTTGGATTGGTAATTCAAATGTCCAAAGTCATCAGTAGAAGTGATTAATGCGAACTGTGAATAAAATCATATGAAAAATGAAATAAAACATTTGCACCTGCTCCGTAGCAAAAAACTTCAGTCTAGACTTCATATGAAATGGTTTTGTTACTGGAAGGCTGAAGCTCTCTCAAAATAGCTGAGCATGCATTGTGGAGGAGCCATTAAAGACATGCTTTGGTTTGAATTCAGCCTTGTTGGCTTACAAGCAGAGGAGGAGAGGTGAGTTATTGACTGAACAAAAGGCAGCTGTGCTGCTGCTTCTATGGGAGATTGTTGTGGATGTTTGTGGAGTTGAATTCATTGCACTGATGTGTTTAAGTTATTTGAATGGCAATCTCTGTTTTTTTTTCTGATGAAAAGTGATTTAACGGGGGGAATAAAATCCAGATTTTATCAAAGCTGAGTGACATTTTGGCAAATTGGAATTCCATTTCTAAAAATAAGCCATCTCTAAAAATAAGCTAAAAGAAAGTGTATGAAAGCAGCTTTTTGTGGAATTTAGCTGAGTTCATTTATGCCTGAGCTTAACTTCTTTTTGAAAAATTGTGTTTTCAGGTCATGCTCATTCAAATCTGTTTGAGTGTATCCACATAGGAGTGTTTCAGGCATTAACTACAATATCCAGATGCTTTGTGCTGGCTTTGGCAATGATCATTTTGTGGTGCTATATTGCATTTCAAGTTTTTAGTTTCAATCTGTGTAAAAATATTTTTTCTTTTTTTTAAAGAAAATGTTAATTTATCATCAAACCTCTTATCATCTCATTATCTTACTATCAACTTATTATTCTGATAACTTTAGAGAACACTCCTACGAATTCAAACAGGTGGGAATAATCATACCGCTTTGTCTTCCTAAAAAAACACACCGTTTGTCTGAACATTTAAGTGATCACTTTTAACTTGCCAGCCCTCCCCACGTCTCTGTTCCTGGCGTCTTTCCATACCAGTCTGCCTGGGCTCATCCTCGACTAGAGTGTCACTCCCCATGAAGTCACACTCACAGGGTGAGGGTATAAATAAACAGACGCTGTTTTGGAGGCACACAGGGTACCGTCGGCCCACAGGAGAAGCATACTGGGTGTATGCATTGTGTGTGGAGTTTTTGGTCTCCATGTTGGTAATAATGATCGCTCCTTCTCAGGTCTCAGGTCCCCTGGTGTTGAATTGTGGCTAAGAATGAATTGGAAGACATTTGCTTGGATGTGTAGTGAACAATCAGCTGGTGTTTATAACTTATTTTTTTATCCTCTTTTGCATTCACGAACATGAATACATGCATGTTTGTTTTTCTTTTTGCTGAATTCATGTTGAAATAAAGTTTTAATCCAAGATTTAAGATTTGATATAACTCAAATTGAGCAAATGAAACATTTTAGTCAAGCAGGTAACTTTTAAACTGATATCTTCCAACCTGTGAATGGTAAATATATTAAACTTCTCGCTTAATCGATTTTGTGAAATATGGTGTAATGTCCCCTTGTTTTTAAATAAACACACAGTCTTTCCTGTTCTACCTTTTTTATTTTTTTCCAAAACTAGACCATAGAAATGTTAACCTCTGAGATGCAACCAGAGCTCGAGCCCTATTCACCCTGTGCATTAACATGCTCTTTGAGATTGTTTTTCACTTTCCTGCTTTGTGTATGATAAACTTGTAGAATGCAACATTTCCTTCAACCAACAGTTCAATGTTGCAAACAGATTTCAGAAATAATTAAAAATAACTCAATATCTACAATTGTCATTTCTAAGCAGCCTCAAACACAGAAAAAACAAGTTGCCGTTTCCCACTGGTTTGAGGGTTTAGTTGAGTAGGTTCTTCAGTTTGACCCAGATCACATTCTGATCCACACTGCCAACATCATGTGTTTATATACAGTCCAGACCATCTCAGGATGTGGGCTGACTGATTTAATCACACACTTGATAAATTCACACACCTACTTAAAGTTCTCCTCTTGAGACTTGAACACCTTAGGTGTGTTATTACCACTTGTGGGTGGAACCTTTGAATCTGAAACTATCTTTTGAATGATTGTGTGCAGGCCAGGTCACGGTGTCAATGAATCTCTGCTTTACCTGCAGCTCATTCAAACTGATCTAATGTCATACTGTTCAGGCAAACAGATATTACCTACCTTTACATTAAAAAACTCGAAGGAAACTAGAAGGAATGAGAATCTCCATAGATTTCACAATTTGGCTGTGGTATAATCTATAAATCTATAATCTATAAAATGATCATTTATGCATTCCAATGGTTTTGCTTTTGATGATGTAATTTCATTTGTGAAAATCTATTGTTGACCAACAGATTGTTGATTTACTTACAAAATATTGTATTGATCTAATGAGTTGGCCAGTTTCCTGAAAACTAGTATTTACCAGCATGTTTCTCAGTATTCAGAAAAGTGGAAACATGGTTAGGTAAATTAGCACAAATGTCAGCAAACTCTTAATTGTTCATTCTAATGTTATAAGCTATTTACAGCATAACGACTCATTAAGTAATGAAAAATTGAATGTATTGGAAGGTATCAGAGTACTATCTGTTATGAAATGCAATTTTGAACACATTGCGTCTCTACTTCCTGCTGACGGAAATAATTTTACACTCCTTGTAGAAGGTGAGATCACTGTGATGATAGAGCAAGCGCGCTAATCTTCTGTCCAAAATGTGCAACATGGAGAAAAAGTCAGACTGTGAATGCAAGTCCATGTCAGTAGAAGTTGTGGTTGAGTTTTCTATTTGCTTCTTTGCCGGTCTGATTTCCCACTTTCACAATTGGTTCCAACATGGTCATTTCTCATTTTATCATCGTTACCAGTCAGGATATAGGAAATAAATGTTTGATATTTCACATTAATTTTAAAATTGCCAAGGTCGGCAGATTCATGACGCATCTGTGATCTGATTTGCCCAGTTGGCCTCTCTTCTGACCTCCAGTGGTTGTGAGAGTAACTGCAGGTGAAGCGACAAAATGGCGAACGTGAGTACAAACATGGTGCAAAAAGAAGCTCTTAAATCCTGTTTCGAGTTTTTTTCAATTGCAAGAGAAGCTGAATAAAAACACAAATCAGTCCTTGTGTTAATTGATCTTGAAGCATTCTTTATTTAAATTTGTTATTTTTCTTGACTGTTCCAACCGCAAAAAAACTCCCCTTTCATTGATACAGTTACCTCCATGTGAGTTCCACTTAAGACGAAAAACAATGAGTGCATCATTTCAATAAAGAGTTTAGCTTAAAGATTTTTATCAGTATAATTAATTTTTATATTTAACTTTTACATTTTCATCTCATTTATTTTTTTATGGTGGTTGATCCCTGAAGCCGACACCAACGATCCCTCCTGAAAGGGTGCTCAGAAAATGTAAGGATGGTGTATCTACAGAAGTACAGCCAAGCTGCTCCCTCCCTTGGCACATCCGTTTGGAGTGACGAGCTGCTGTTCTGATTCAAGCTAATAAAAAATAACCCCCACTTTGCCTCCAGAACTGACATATTGCATATACGGATGCAGGAGGAGCAGCAATTTATTTCTTCACAAGGGGTCACTTGTATTTTTAATAATTCATCCAGCATATGTTGAGATGTCTGCTGCCGTGCTTTGATCAAAAGCTGGGCTGTCACTTGCTGAGCCATCAATTTCCAATGAAAGCATTTGGACTTAAACACACACCTGCCATCCATGTGGTTCAGAGATCTTCTTCACTTGCATCTGCACAGCACTGGGAAATGGTGCAACCTGAAGAAAAATTGTTCCGTAGTCCAAGAAAATAACAAAATACATCACATTCTAATCACTCCAGGACATAGTTTTTGAACAATATTTGAACAGTACAGATATGAGCGCCTGAGAGAGAACAGGGCAGCAGAAGCAGAGATTTTACAAGCGGTGCCTTGTGTTGCCCTCTTGGGACATCTGAGTATCTCTTGCTCCTCTCACTTGGTCTTGGTTTCCTCTCACTGCCTGCCAATGGGCTTTAACAAGAAAACTTTTTTGCTGCTAAAGGTCAAATTAGGTCCATTCCTTTCCTCCTCCATGTTTCTAGAAGTACACTGCACTTTATGCTTCGGATATCTGCAGCCTTTAAAAATTATTCTAGGATCCCACAGTATATGGGATTCATCCACTAAATCTATGAGTCTCCATAGATTGTGGGCATCTATAGTGCCAATATTTTGAAAAAATAAGAGTATATTATGAGGGTTTACAATATAAATCAATTTATTTTCACCCTTTGTCATTTGCTACCACCACTGATAAATTCTGATGTTTGGAAAGTGAACCACCGAACCTTCTCCACCAGCCAGCCCACTCGTGCATTCTAAAGGGAGAAACTTTGTGAAACAATAGTACAATAGTTATAGCACAGTAAAATGGAAGTTATAGGACATAAGAATGCAAGCTTTGTTGTTTTTTAGTACCAAGATGCAATGTTGCTCGCAGGCACATTGTAGTTTCTCAAATGTAGTTTAGTATTCATCTAAAAATAAAAGATTCAATTACAAGTGGACACAGATATTTCCCAAAAGATAAGAAAGAGAAGTTGGATAATAAAGTTGGGCAACTGCCTGCAATGATACCATATCAAGCAAAAGACTGCCTGAGACTGGTTGTCTTACATCTTAAAACTTGTAATTGTGCTGATTTTCACACAACTTCAACAAATTTCTGTGTTTTCAAAGTCTGAAAAAATAAGCGAGCTCAGTATCTACAGTCCAGTTAGTGCTTGTTATTTAAGACAGTGTTGACTAATCTTCCTGGTGATCATTTCTTGGGTTTCAATAAGAAAATCATGCAGAGATGGGCGCATCTCTTCTGAGCCTCATACTTTTGTGATACCCGCATCCAGCTACTTTGTCACTTCACATCATGTTCTCCCCTGTGTGAAACTGTAAAAATGATTCTGACAAAAAGAGAGTCTAAAAATGTCCAATCTTCAGGCTGCCAGATGGTTGCAGGTAGTTTCTCACACTTAGTTGTGGCTGCATTTCTCACTTGCTGTAGTTTCCATGATACTCGGCTTCAGTCTGGTGTTTAAGTGTGTCTGTTTTTGTCCTCTCAGATTTCTCCATTGGGCGTAGCCCGACAATGACAGGCGAACCTACCTTTGACCCATATTTGTGCAGTTTGATTGACATCAAACACAGACGGATGATGAGAGCCTTTCCTCTTTCACTGCTAGATTTTAGAAGCATCTGCCATGGTCTTAAAATGTGGGATGCCATAGAGAGCAGGACATGTGATCAGCATTACACTTTGGACTCGTTGTTTGGAGATTATTCTTTGGCGCCTTGCTGTTTATAATCAGTTATAATAATAGCATATTATGAAAAAATGTGTCAGATCAGACACAAGCAAACACTTGTCTTTGGTATGTGACTTTGGCTGCGCACCTTAGCGGACCATGAGTCCCTCATGGCTGAATCAGTGTAAAACTGAAAATAAAATCTAATCAATTAGCATAGAATGGCACTCTATTAGTTTTTGAGTGCTTCAGTTGATGACCTCTGCATATGCCTCCCAACTTCCTGACACTTTCTGTGCTTACGGATATATACACAGCTGCAGACTGCAGAAAAATAAGAGCTGTTAGACATCAGCTAAAAGCAGCAACCATTGTTTCTGTGATCGATAGTGCTGCTTATCTAAAAAAGACCATTCAAATTTGAAAAAAACTCTTTTTTTTTGCTATCCCTGTCAATAAAAATGTTTTCTAAATATATTCATCAACACATTGTAGTCTCACAAAGAAGCACAGAAATTGTCATACTTTGATTTGTGGTTTGGTTTCTTGCATGGATTTTTCTTAAGCATGGATTTAAGGATCAGCTTTAACCATTGGGTTCCCTTACTCCTTTACTTTGTAATTGCATGTGTTGCCATCTATTTTTAGCCATTTATTTCTAATACCTATCATTTCAAAGGCAGACATAGGTGTGCAAAGATTTTGCAGGCCAAAAATCTTCTGCAAATATATCATTTTTGAGGCTGCCATGTGAAATTGTCTGTATTTTGGCTTTGTGTTTGTCTCTGGAGAAATAATACAATTCTATATTTAGGGCTTTATCTGAAATGGTCTTTCTCCCTTACATGTGCTTTGTGTATCATTACCAAAAAGGATAGTAAGTGTTGTTTTAGAGGATCCTTTCATTTATGACAGCACTGATGCACACCTGCAGAAAAAGACATTTTGAGCATAACACAATGAGTATAAAAGTGCTTCATCAGAGAAAAACAAATACATTTTCCATCTTTTTTCATGACTGATCCAGGACATTAAGTTTACATTTATACCACAGTTTCAAATGATATATCCTTACAGCATTTGACCAAAGCTTTGCATGGCTTGTTTGACTCTTTTGTTAACAATTTTTATGTGTACTTTTTTTTCTTTTGTTAAATGCTCCAATAAATGTCTCTGCGGGTTTTGACTCATCTTTTTTTTTCTATTTTTTTCAAGGCAGCATACAGCCAGCAAAATCTTTACCTGGTAATTGTAATCACAGTTCACCATGAGACATACTCCTTTAATCAAGAATCCAAAATTCAACTTGTACAAGTCATTATTTTCATGGGCCATAAAAGAGCTTCTGTGGGTTTTAATTAATTAGCAGGTTGCCCCACTTATCACAGTAGAGCTTAATTAGACTCCCCATTCACATTAGCACTCAATGGACCTTTGATTAATACATGCTTTTGCAGATCATTTTGATGATATGTTCCACAAAAAGAAGAAAACAGGCGGTATTCTTAAAACCTTGTTCTCAAAATCTGAGTGATTGCTATACTGAGTCAGCACAGCCTGTAGTTTGGGCTTCTAATGTGTAAATGAGTCACTGTGATCAGGGGTTCCGCTAAATAAGCTGGTGCAAATGACAGATGACAGAAATGTCCCAACAGGACAGAGCACAGAGGTTGATAAAAAAAAGAAAAAAGAATAGTATGGGGGAAGTGCAACATTCAAAACATCCCTTCTATTCCCACAGTGCACAAAGTGATAAATAATCTGCCAAACACTCAGGTATCTCCTTCTATATTCTGAGGTACATGAGGTACCATTCGCACTTGAGAGTAGCATTTATTTTCCTTCTGTGTGTGTCTGGCTGCGTTATGGCCCCATGTGGCCCAAAAGCAGTGAATATCTAGCAGAACCCCCAGCAGGAAGAGGCCCAATTTTTTATTCGCTTTTGTTTGCTGTTAATAAATCAAGAGTTTAATTTTATAGAATAAGCTGGCTCTCATCCTTTATTTGATTTCATATTTAGTCTTATTTTTGTTGTAAGGTTTGATTTATATATTTTCCATGCTTACTTTGATGTTATGTATTATTCTGAAGTTGTTTTTTAACACAAGAGAAAAATGGACTAGAGCCAAATTTCCCTGTATTTGCACGCATACTTGGGCAATAACAGTGAAATACTGTAGTTACCCCAGGATGAAGAATTTTCTTCGCTTAAGTTTTGATTTAACTCTTTTGATCCGGCTTCATTCCAGTTCATTTCAGTGATGAGCAGTGATATGTCTCACTTTAATTATTAATCACTTTATTAAAAATCGTAAATACTGTTGTCTTCATCATTTTGACTAACAAGCTTTATGCAGCTCACAGTTGCACTGTGTTGCACATACAAACATATAAGCAATGAACTGAGGTTTTAACCACCACGAAACATAATCAAAAAGCAGCTTGACTACAAGCACGCTGTATGTTTAAATGAGTTTAAATAGCAATAGTTCAAGAATTACAGAAACATGTCAAAACATAGTCTTAATCTAATAAAAAGCTATCTTTGGGTCTATCTGTGTAAAATTTAGGTTAAGCTTGAATGAAGTGAGCCAAAACTGCCTTTTGAGCCAAAAGCAACCAGTGCATGAAATTATTTGTTGTTAAACTTACACACTTTGTTCTGTATTTTTATGGCCCTGATTCATTGTATATCGTATTAACAGAATAAGTAAGCAGCACTTGCTCTTTGCTGTGTATTCTGAAATGATTTCGAGGATAATTTCCAGTTATCTATAGTATTTTTACCTAAAATGTGCCTGCCTCAGCTAACACATATTAAACAAGAAGAGGATAGTGGAAGCTTTCAGCTGTTGGATCCTTGTGACAGTGGACAGTTTTGAGTTAAAAATCTGTGGTTTAAGACTTACCCTTCACAATGTTTTCCATGATCCTAGTACTGTCACATGAATAATTTCTGACTTAACTCTCACTCTCCCTCTCACGTTCTGCAGGTTTCAGATGTTTTCCCTCAATACCTGATTCACATCAATGCTCCTGGTAGGTTTGTGTACAGTTTAACAAGGTTTTAAATATAATTGATTCATTTAAGCAAAGGCAGGTGTGTTAAAGCAGTGAAACATCTAAAATGTGCCGCACAGTGAGTCTTTATGAGCCGAGTTTGACATCCATGGGACAAAAAATCGGGTTCAAGGTAGAAGTTAGAGGTAGAGCGAATTCAAATCATTTTGTGTTAATTCTTCAATACATGGTTTACACTGTTATAGAAATCTGCTCACTCAGGATACAAGTGACCATACTGAAGCTCGATTGACATTTTAAAAAAACAACAAATGATAATGTTGGAATTCCACGGGTAAGTATTTGCTAATTCTGCTCATACTGTATGAAATATATGGTACTATTTGTGTTATAGAACAAATGCTTCTGAGATTGCGGACCATTCCTTGCCATTTCAGAAAACTGCAACTGGCACTCACCTCCGCCACATGTATTAGTCAAATTGATTGCAAAAGATTTGACTTGAAGGAAAGTACAGCATTCATTCATCATAGTAATTAAACAACAGTTGCCTATAGCTCCGAGCAGTGTTGACAAATGAAAGAGCTGTTGTTGTGAGCTGGTGATATAACCAATAAATATTCTAAAAATGGTTGTTCAATTAAATCTAATTGCTGCTTGGACAACATATATAACATATATAATTAGTCAAGGCCTTGATGCTTAATCTTGGGGAAAAGAAAGAGTACTCTTTGCAACGTGTCTTTGCATTATCATCACCCCTCTGTTTAGGATTAAAGGAATTTTAATATATGCTTTTAGAGAGGAAGGTGATAAGCTAGTGCCGGGCTAAATGCAGGGAATTATAAGAACAGGAAAAGAACTCGGGGTCCTTTGATCGGATTACTGTATTTACTCAGGAAGTGTTTGTAATTCAGGTGCCTCAGTATCTGAAGTCAAGGCTATTATGTCCTCTGATTGCAGCATAGTTAATTCACTCTTTCAGCCAGTCAAACATCACTTTGTTGACAAAGTAAAGCAAAACTTTTTTTTAAAACTTTCAACGTCATTATAAAACCAGATTTAAGCTGCAAAGTCCATGACAGGACAGATGACACAAGTATTGTTCCAGGCAATACCCCTTGCTTCAGAAACTCCCCCATTGCAGAAATTTATTATGGGATTTGTATTTTTAATGACACCTGCGCCCTGCCACCAGAGGAATGTAAATAATCCCATCACACAGTCCCAACTCATCAGCGACAGGCTAATCCCTTGTTTAAGGCAGTTACACCGACCCCACCCATTAATACTGCCCTCATAAAGACACAGCTTAGCATATATTATGGGGTTATAATATTGAGAACGCTTACAGCCAACTTGAGAAATCTCTCTCTCTCTGCTGGAAGAAGATGTCACTTCTGCTGGTTTCATAAAGGGCTCCTGCCACACCACATCACAGCTCTTGCCTTTAAATGCAAGAAAAATAAAAAAAAAAGATCCTCTCGTCATGGCGATACTTTAGGAGAGAGAGCAGTGAGAAATTAGACCAAGCCAAGAGGATTTAGTCTTGGGGAAGAAATGTTAAAAGAAGTGAAGATGTCAGGCATGTGAACACAGATCTTGGGGCAATCTGTTTGTCCAATACTTGCAGTAGCTTTTAAATATAGGAAAATGGAACGTGTCCCACTAAAGCAGAATGCAAAAATAACAGAAAATACTATTCAAATTGCTTTCTGCCTTGTGTAAGAAGATCATGTATAAATGTAGCATGTTTTGCGAACACACCTCCCGCTACTCTAGATGCAGAAAATATTGATTGTGATGAAATGTGATTAAGTTGGAGGTTCATGATGGTTGCCTTTAGAGGGGGATAAAGACAGTCCTGGGTAAACAGTGTTATGACAGGCCCTCAAGTAATTAATTACCTCTTTGATTGACTCTGAGCTGTGATGGCTCTATTAATGCAACGGGTTGTCAGCAGACTCTCACCTTAGATACCAAAACTGATAATTTGATGATTTTTGTGAAGTAGAAACATAAAATCAACAGAAATATGTATTCAAACTAGCTAGAGATGATGTTAGTAAGACATATTTATGAAATTACCTTTAATTTGGACTGAAGGGTAAAAACTTTGATGATTATATAGCTAAATGTTCTATAATCTAAAAATAACCTAATTACTTTGAAATAATGTGAACAGCAATGCAGATGATTGCAGGTTAGAAAAAAAAGTGTTATCACAGTCATTATGTAACTTTTAATTACTTTTCAAGGCTGTTGTGTAACAGCAATAGCCTAAAAGACACAAAGTTATCTCATGAGTGATTTCTCTGCTGCCAGGAAGTCTGTGTTTGGAAAATGTAAACCACTTCTTAGTTTTGGTTTGTTGTGTAAGCATGACGGATCACAAATCATCTCATCCCCAGCATTCACTATTTTGGTGTGAAACTAACTATTCACAAGTTCAAGGTCAGACCATGCATTGATCAGTGATGTCTCTTGAATCCGAGAGCCACATTTCATACCCTACAGGCTTCAGTTACAATTAGAGACAAGCTTGACAAGTAGAGCTACTTTTGAAGAGCAGCGGGTGCTGCTCAGATTCGAAAAGGTGTCTATGAGGAAACCACAAGAGTTTTGAACCAATTTATTCTGAAGAAATTTATGCGACCACCCTTTAGAAAAATGATTTTTTTTTTTAATAACCTGATATCTTTATATTTTGTATGTCTTTCTTTGGTCTTAACAGCTTGTATTCTTACTCTGAGTGTTTTTCTGTCTCTTTTGACAGGTCCTCTTGTTTATTAAGATCCAAATAGTTTCCAGATTTTCTCATGGACTACCTTTGGAGGAAACGTTTTTGAATTCACTAAATCCCGCATAGACCTCGACTTGGCTCCTCAATCAGTTCTAGTATTCCAGGTGTTTCTGGATCTAGAATCTTTCATAACTGCCTGAAAATCAGCAGTGGTCTTCCTTCTGACTCTGGTACTAAAAACCCTGAAGTGTGTGCTATGTGCTTCAGTAAACTTTTGTTTTCTGCCTCTTTTTTGGCTCATTTTTTAAAATAGAGCCCAAACAGAGCAGCAATAGAGCCCAAATCATACTTACCCACAATGAAAACACTTTATTTCTTTGGATGGTCTCAAACACCGTTCAGCATAATGAAAGGCTTTAAATCAAACTCTTTCACTTGCATTGAGCTGTCAATGTTTGACATTTTGGAATTAATTAGGATTTTATGCTGAATATCCACCTTTTTATCACCGAATTTGAACCAATCCTGGGACTCTCTCATAAACGCATCAAGCATCACTTTCTTCTATGTTGAGCAATTAGAGAATGTAGATAGAAGTCGACATCTTATTCAAGAAATATGATTTTTTCAAAATGAAGTTTTCTTTGCAAAAAGGTATGTTTGAAAATGCATCGATAACAATACTGATAATACTTTAGTGCTGAAAACATCATTTTGGCCAAAGAGTATTTACAAATTGGCGTATTAACTATTACTAAAATATTAAATAATTATTTTATTTTAGCCTGTTAATGTATTTCATGAACGTGTGACAAATAAAAATGTGTCACATTCTCTTGCCAGAATGATCCAACAGAATCTGGAAGTATGAAATATATTATTTATTCTTCTTCAGTGAAAAAATGATCCCTGATTTCCTCTAGCCGACTGGAAAACCACCTGAATAACACTGTCAGAGTTCACAGTGCTGTCTTATGATATCACAGGCTGACAAAGTGAATGGCTGTCGTGCAGTGGATTTGACTTCCTATATTACAGGTACTTGTTGCCTCAGAAGTATTGTACCTCCCCAGGAGGCAGAGACTCCTCACACGGAGATGTCAACCTTTTATCCAAACCTACAGCGTTACTCAGTGGCTGTGCCTTTGGCTCCTAACTAGTTGGACGTGCTCCTGAGAGCTTGATAATCACATTGCTGTTTCCTCACTCTCTGCTGGAACTCAATAGATCAGGCTCTACCTCGAAGGTGTATGTGGCCACAGTGGTGGCCACATGGCAGTGTGAAACAAAGTGAAGGGTCTCACATGTTTCTTATCTCTTTTCTAAAAGAGACTCAGGGTAGAAGCCTCTTGAGTTTCTTTGTAGGATTTGTACTGAAGCCAAGTTTCAAGTGCTAGAAGCGCTTTGTCTGTTCCCCTCTGAACTAAGGGGAAGCCTTAGTCAAAGGGGCTTCTGGCAGAATGGCCTTTCTTCTCACTAAAACCTCCGAAAAGAATGCGGGTAATCTCCACACCTCGTTCATGTGCCAAGCGTCCATGTGTAGGAACTCCTCATTCTCCCTCCCAAACGGCTGTCTGCCTTCCATGCCAATCAGGCCAGCGAGCTGGCAGCATATGACCTTGCACGGCAACAATGCAAGAGGGATGAGACATAAAAAGCTTCACCCAGTGTGGTCTGGCTTCAAAAATGGAGGAAAAAGATTAGCTTCTGCAAACTGCCTGTCTCAGTGTCAGTCTATTTGAGTCCATGATCATGCACTGTTTAAAAGGAGGCTTCGCAAATCAACTGTATTGATGAAGCATCAACTGCAGGGGTGATGAGGAGAAATGTGTATGGGTGAACAATACCAATGCCGTATTGGGACCGGACTATGAAAATGGAATTAACATGAAAGATTTTTGTATTGGCATTCAAAGTCTTGGATACATTTGCTTTCCCCTGCAGGAAATTCTGCTTAAGAAGAAAAACAGGTTTACATCTAGTAACAAATTAGTTAAAACCTAGCTTAATACATCATCAGAATCCATGCTTTGCAAGCCTAAAAAGAAGCCTTTTGCTCAAAATGCAGTGTACCACCAGTGTCTTTCTTTTTTAGTCGTGCATTCTAGTCTCGTATCTCTGACCTTGCTTGTAACAGTCGTTGCTATAGATGTCAGGTGGGATGAATTTGATTAGCAGCTGTGATTAACTATTCTTTGTCACTTCTTATTCTTTTCATAAATTAATCAGGTTTGTTGCCTGGCATTCTAAAAAGTGTGAAGTGCCCATCTTTCCTTTGATAGTCGAATTTGTTGGACAAGGGCCAGAAAATTTAATGGACAGAAGTTTGTATTGAGGTATTGAAAGGTAAAAAAAAAAGGTACCAGAAACTTTCCACTGAAAATACTTTGTGATTTAGAAAATTGTAGAAAATGAACAGTTTGTCCCTTTTTTGGCATTAAATTTCATGAGCTGGAAGACCATTAAGGCGATTTGTGGTTGAGTAATTAACCATTAAATTATTTTGGCATTTTTAAACCACTTTATTACGATTTCTTTCAATTATACCTCTGAAACGATCCATTCCATTTTAAAATGGAAATTTAGGATGTTGGCTGTGTAAGCTGAAAAGTCTATATTAATACATATGGTTGCACACTCTTATTACATATTATTATATTGAGATTGAGATGAATCCTGCTCGTTTCTGATGTCATGCCTCTGGCGTTGACATCAACTTAATGCAACTACAAAGTAATGTGTCTAGTTTCAGCAGATTTGTTTATTCTATTCAATCCTTTAAATTGCATTCAGAGATCAGACTTTACAATTCACATACAAAGCAATTCCTAGGAGAGTCCCTTTTTCTTTATTTTCCCTTAATTTTTTTCTAGTTGTTGTGTTTGGAAACAAAAGGAGTGATTTCAGTGAATGCTAATGTCCTGACGTCTATTCTTTTTTTCCAGAGTGGTCTTCGAATGCCTTCCTGCACACTAAATTACAATATACCTATCTGTGGAGGCTGAAAAGGGACTTTTGTTTTATCAGATGCAGATCAATCTGCAGAGACTTCCAAATGCTATGGAAAGGGTCATGAATGGGAGATCTTTTATAGGCTCTACTTTTCGGTGGTCTCCCAGGTGTGTCTAAATTCCACAAGGTCATTCTCAAGGTTTTACAACAGATTATATCAAACATGGCAAAATCCATGTGTTTTCTAAAGCAGAGAGCTAATTGCTGAGGGGCTTGGATTAAGTGGCCTATCAAGCAGTGGATCTTTGACAAAGCTTGAGGTTTAAGACATGGCTATCAGTCACATGAGGAGAAAACCTTCTTCACAGCGTAATTTTGACAATTTTCAGTTACAAATGATTCTATTCCATCTCCATGTAGTTTATTTATAATTCAAATGGAAGATTCCTTGAAATTGTCTTTGTCTATCCAGGTCTTGTCCTTTCACTTCTTAAAACTGTCATCAGTTTTGAAAAATTGCTAGTTTGAAATGTCTATACTGTTCCCTTCCACAGGTTATTTTCTGTATCCTTAGCTGTCCTTTGTTTTACCCAAGGAAAATAGTCATGTTAGCTGAGCCCTCACACTCTAAGGGATATGTTCTAATTTAGAGGGCCATTGAAATGATGAAGGCAATGTGAGGTTGACATTTTTCAAAGCCTTGGAGATTCAGCCAAGATTTGCACTGTATGTTAAATAATTGCTCCATAATGTATTGCTAGAAAAATGAGAGTGCTGGAATCAGGTGAAGATGTGGTACAGGAAACTAAACTATCTTCACTGAGGAGACATACTTATTGTGTCCTGATTAATAGGGAAAATACATAAGAAACTGTCTAACTCCCCCCAGAACTCTGATTTGCACTGAATTTGATATAAAATACATGCTGCTTGTTGCAGATATGACAAATGCTTGTGTTTTTCAATTGAGGCAGTCATAATGATGGAAACCATCTGGATATGGTAGCCTTTAAGGCCACTTTTTGAATATTTTTAAAGATTTACAGAATTTGGAGGACTGAATAAACTTGATCTGCATTTCTTTACATGACCACCTGACTCTGTTATTCATATTACACGTACACATTTTCTTCAAATATTTGCATTAGTGCAGCTGCAGCTGCTACACTATGAAAGAAAAAAATGATGGAAAAGAAAAAGTTATCTGGTGTGGCCACCAACCCACACACATGGATCAATGATGCAGAAGAAATGATTCATCCTTCAGGGTTGAACCCAAAAAAGTTTTAGTGCACCTCGATGATTGTTCAGGCTCAGTTCAGCACTTGTCAACACTGAAGCAGAGGTAGAATTTATACAAGTGACAAGGTCCAGAAGAGCAGAGGGACAGCCCCTATTTAATTTTTGTGACTGCTACAATACAGTATGGTCCTCTCACATCTGACTTTCTATGTTTATCAATAAGTTTGCTGACATGTGTTCTGTTCTCAAGGAGTACTATGAACTTATATATTAAAAAGATGAAAATATCATATAAAAAGATGATATTAAAAGACTCGGATTATTGAAGAAAACAGCCATAAACCACAGTGCTGCAGTGACTGGACTGTTTACGTCCATTCAAGTATTGTCGATATTACAAGTTAAATGTATTTGCTGTAGTGGCCGGCAAGTTTTGGAAATGCTGCATCTCATTTAGTGAGAAGTGACGGGTAAAGAATAGTTTAAAATAGAAGAAGTTGATAGAAGATAGATAGTTGAATCAAGAAAGGTATAATTTCCACTTTCAGACTGAATTGAATCTAAGATAGGATCTTATACGGTGTATTGAGAAAAATTAAACAGCTCTGTTATTGCAGTAATGCGATAACAGCTCCATTATGCTTTACATACTGTATCATGTCTTTAGTCATCAAACACACTTTTTTAAAAACTTAAACTTACTTATGAGGTTCTTCAGTGGAATTAATATATATTATCAAATATTCAGACAGAAAGCTTCCAAAATTTCAAATGATTTTTTCTCAACTGAAATGGGCACCTGCGATTAACCACAAAGGCCCTCTGATGCCTGCAGCACACTGATAATTCACCAGAGGGCACAAGTCAAATGACACCCAACAGAACTTTTTGGCAAGTAGGGCTCATATTGATGATGTAGATGCTGCAGTAAGTCCGGTAGCAAGTGAGTGATTCCACAGTAAATCCAGAATCTAAACCTCTAGAGCTGTAGGCCTTTGTGGAACACTCATCCACAATAACGGCTATCCGGAAAGGTGTCTTATTGTCTCCGGGAGCAGCTTTGGTTTCGCTGTTATTTAGCGTATATTACACAAAGCTGTTGCTCCATTGACCTTTGGCAAGGCTGGCTTCATATGAGGGAAGGCGTTGCTAGTTTCTGGGAATCTCAGATGATTTACACACCACTGCTTGACATATAGCATTTTACCTGGAAACACAGGAAAGCAAACAAATACAGGAAAGAAAACAAATATTCACTTAAGCACCTATTGTCAAAAGACTTGAAAAAACAGCTGTGGAAAAGCTGCCTGCAGAAATGTCAGTTTGCAAAGGGTGTGTTTCTGACAGCTTCTGTGTGGGCCTGTCTTTGAGCTAGGATCTATAATAAAGTTTTTTTATGACAAAGTTAAACACTGGAGCTATGAATCATGTGATGTTTACTACCAATGATTTGGCTCGGAGTGAGGAGTGGCGGAGCATCAAGAACTCATTTACAAAAATCAACGTGAATAGATAAAGGCCATCTTGTTGATGTAAGCTCTGAATTACTGTTGCATACATAATGAAATAATATTCAACAGCATTTACAGAAATAGTCACACATTATTTGGGATTTACAAAGCCCTCACTTTTTCTAAAATACACTGTGCCACATTGTCAAGGATACAGTGGGAGGTCATGCTAAGCAAAAGCTGTTTTCACATTTTTAACTCACGAATATTGAAGGCCATTGCTTGATATGGGTGGTAGTGATTTTCATTTTGGGAGCTGTATCTATCATAAAATATTAATTTGCCAGGGCTCATCTAAATGGCTGTTTTGAATTATGAATCAGAAGAACGTAGCTGTTTGGAGTGAGATAGATGAAGCAGGTGGTAATCAATATGCACATCTTCCTGGCACCAAAATCTAATAAAGATCTGTCAGTTGGAGCCAGACAGTGTGGCACAGAACATATTTACAGGAGAGATTCTCCACTAATTGTTGTTGTGGTTTCACAATTAGACATATTGTGTGTTTTTGTTTTCAGAGCCACATCATTGCTATTCATAGATAATCTTAGGACAGATTGGGATTTATGATGGAAATGCAGAGTCTGAGAACTATAAGAAACAACCATTATGAACCAAAAAGTGATTAAATGCTCATTTCTAAAGTGATGTTTTAGGCTCTGACTGCTTTTACACTCCAGCCCTGTCTATTTTTGGGCTGTAGCACAGCTACAGCAGTAATTGTGAACGAAAGCAGAGAAATATACTGTGAGAAAAGAAAAAAGTGAGTAATGGCAGAGACTCACTGTTACAGTCTGACGAACTATGCACTGTGCGCCTCAAAAATGTCTTCACAAAAAGCTAAACATTCTTGACTATGTTAAAACATTTATCTTGCAGAATTATATGCTGGCTCAAGCACCCCAATTACAACTTGGCCTTACAGACTGCTCTGACTGTCAGAGAGCTCACACTAAAACTGCAACGGCAGACTTTTCACTTTGAAAGGATTATTAATGAAATCTTGCTTTTCTTTCGAGCAGTGTTTCAGTCTGACACTGGATGAAGTACTTTTCTTTTTCTGCAGAGAAGCGGTTGTAGTGCCTAAGTGGACTCTGACAGAGTGTAATTGTCACATGAGCTTTGTATCTTCAGAAGTCCGCTTGGAAAGCTTTAAATCTCATAACCGTGCTGAGTGTCTGGCAGTGGCGTGCACTTTGTGATACGCCTATCATGAAATCAAAGATGGTGTTGTTTTGCTTCTCAAATCGTGACTGAAGATATGAGAAGTCTTTGCATATTTATTTAACACCCCAAAAAAAGTATAAGGTCAGAATTGTGCTCTCAGGCATCATCAAGATTCGAACAACTCAGAAAACAGTGTGATCAGAAGAAATCTCCATCATGGCAAAAGTCAACCTGCAGAAGTTCGGCATGTATCTGCACACGCATGCCCAAACAACATGTACAAAACACATATACAGCATATACACAACTAGATTCCGTCATTCGCACAGTGGCCTGTTCCTCATCTGTTCTGTGATACAAAGGCTCGCTAAGCAATCCCTGTGTTTTTAAAGGGAAATTTCTCCAGCCATCGGGATAGAGAGAAAGCTTTGAAGTAACGTGCCTCCAACCTTCAAATAGCATGTGCACCGAAACAGTTCTCCATCCTTGAGCAAAGACGGACACACCTCCACCTAACCACGTGCCAAACCACATGCTCCTGCCTTCTAATGTGGTGACATTGCAGAGGAGGGTTGAGAGGGATGACCCATAATTCATCACCCTGCACCTCGGACATCTGGTGCTGCGAACAACCGAAGCAATACGGACGACTTGGTGTAGGCTTCATGGCACATGGGTGTCTGTCTCTTTGAGCTCTTGAAGCAATTGACTTATTAGCTCACTGCCGACTGCCTGAGCATGCATTATTCATGTGGTGAAAGGTTGGAGCTGTGTGTGTCTGTTTTTGAGTGTGAAAGGGGATGTCACAGGTGGCTAGAGGTCTCCTGAGAGGTTTATGCAAGATGGACAAGGGAGAAGATGGTCTCTCCACCAAGGCATCAGGCAGATGTTAAAGGGATTTAGTACATACAGACACACTCGAGTGTAAAAGCCTGTGGGTGGTTGAGCATCACAATACTGCAGTTACAGCATGAAGTTTGAGGTTTGAGACGCACTTAGTGCACAGAAAGAAAATATCATCAAAAATAAGGATTTTGTAATTTATCCGAATTTAAATCTTTAAAGAAAGCTTGCTGCTTAGTGTAGTGTGAGCATGTGGTACATGTAATTCTCTACTTTTTCATGCATGGGAGGAGCAAACATATGTTCAGATGGCGAAAGGGTTCACTGTAATATTTGTGCTTCCAAATACGTTGTGATTCTGAGTAAGTCTCAGTGTTTGGGAAACGTCTGGCACAATGACGGGGTAATCAGCCATGCCCGAAGTCAAGAGCAACCGCTGACGGATGATAATGGGATGCTGCAGTGACTGAATCTGACATTCGACTCAGCAATAAAATTTCAACAATATAAACATAAAAAAATGATGGTTCATGGACAACATGTGCTTGGTGCCTTGCCAAAACACTTTGGAAAGAGCCAAATTTATTACTTATAGTCCCTCTAGTTCACCATGAGATAGATTACAACAGGTCAGTAGTTTCTCTCCTCTGCACTGAAAGTGTTAGAGGGAATAGATAGAGATAGAATATGGGTATTGTGCCCTTGTCTTTTCTAGTAAGGAGAATAGTTGCAGAGCAAATTTGGAACTTTAATAAAAAAAATTAAGATGAGCAAAAGCCAATGCGATATTTACTATACTATTGACTGAGTTGACTTGCAACCTCATTATAATGCCCATCATTTTTAAAGTGATAAATTATTATCTATTGTTTGTCTCAGAATCTCAAACTGTATAAACTCTTTGCCATCGAGTTGCTTTTTGGATGAACAATGGAACGATCAGTATTGTAGCTCAAAGAAATAATCACCAGAAGACCTGAGGACTAAGACTGGTTGCTTCATAGTTTCTTCTGGTGGTTTGTTTGAGCTTTCCAGCAAATTTTTTTTACATCGTGAATAAGCCACAATGTAACAAAATGATAGCATTTCTAAGACGTTTCTCTTGCATTTGTCCCTGTACTGCCACCTGCTGATGACACAATCACAACAAAGTGCTCCAAAACAATATTTGAAAAGTACCTGATGCAAATACTCTGTGTAAAATTTGTAAAGTTGTCATCAGATGCAGTTGACAGCAGGGTGGGAAGGCATTTTCAGTTGGCAATAATGACCCATGAAACAAGGAAGTAATCGTCTGTGAAAGACATCAAAGTATTAGATGTTCACAGTCGTTTCAGCCATGTCCTCATTCTTTAGCACATTAAACATTTTATGCTTAGGTCTGCCGCCATTGTGTAATTGCTAATCGATATATTGATTGAATAAATTTATATAGTCCCATTACAATTTGAACACAAGTGACATTTTATTTGCTTTTGGAAAGATACTGTACTGTGACCGATCTGCTTTTACAGCTGTGATAAAATCTGCCCTGATATATTGAAAACCACGTCACAACATGGAGGTTTAGGAGTTTGGTTTTAGTCTGCAATTGGCTGTGCTGTAAAAATGCAACTCTCTTGTGAAACTGAAGCCAATTAAGGTTTCCTGGCTGTGTGTGATGTATATGTGTGTGTAAGTGTGTTGAGGGGGAGAGGTGGGTGAGTATTTTATTGTGCATCTGTACAGTAATGGTGCCCTTGAGGGGGGCTGTCTTAATGACAAGACAATGTAATCTCCAGTAGATGCTCCCTGAATTACAATGGCTTTTTGTGGCCGTGTCTGTGTACGTGCGTCTGCATTCCAACTCGTGTAAACAAATCATTGTGATATAGGATTCAGAGAGCAAACATAATTATAAGTCAAATAAAAGCAATTGTGTCTGAGAAGTAATTACAAAGCCCTAAAACTGTATATCTGATACAGGCAGACATACTGTATGTGCAACTTGTTGACAAACATTTAGCTCTTACCTTGCGTGTCTCACACAAAGAAGCAGGTACTTGGGAGAGATTTCTGTGATTAACAACAGCTCTTAGATTAGGGTGGATCATTGGCATTGAGTGGATAAGAAGACTTTACGGTTTAAGATAAAGCCCCTATAGATATTGGCTCATACCCCAGGACTGAGGATCAGTTGTCAAAGTCTTTGTCCAGCAGATAAGAGCGCCACACTGAGAGCCATGTTTTTGCCTCATGCAAACATAGCCAGTCTGACATTTGCAGCATTGATTAGGCTCCAAGAGAACTGCATTGTCTAACTCGACAGGGGCCAACCTGGCAAACAAAAGCTACAGAGAAGTAAAAGAAATATCCCTCTTTCGGCTCAACATCTCATCCTTCTGCTGAATTGTTGCCTTGATTTGTGCTGGCTGGCTCACCTTAGCTCAGGGGTTTTATTAGCTTCTAATAGGCATGTCATTTGAAAGTGACAAATCTGACAGCCATTTTACCCAGGGTATATGGAGCGGCTGCTTTAATAGAGCCATCGTTCTGTTTCCTCCTGAAAAGACAGAAAGTACTGGAAGAGCCTTGCCTTTTTGTTGTTTTTTTCCTCCTGACTTAATGTGAGCTGCAGAACAAAGTCTTTGACCCACCTAAAAAGATATAGGGTTGTAGTGGGGGTTGCTAAGGCATTCTATAGCAGCCCATTGTAAGAAAGGAAGTTGTGATACTTGGTTGCAAATCCCATAAACATACCCCACTCCTCCCGAGTTGTTCCTAACTCACCAGAGGGAGTTGGCAATATGGTGGAGCTTTGCAGACAGTATAAGCCTCTTTTGATGTGCTTTACACAACAAGATCCTCTGGTTAAGCAAGAAAAAAAATCCTCTGGTGAGCCACATGTGAACAAAGTATTGATGAAATGTATGTATTTGGAATTCTCGCCCGATGACAGCAACTCTTATTTGCATGCTCCTGCTTGTATTCCTGAAGAGACTGAATGTGCAGGTCCCCTGCAGAGAGCACAAATCGTGCTAGGAGCTTAAAATCCACTGCAACCTAAACCTGTCAGTGCACACAATCTATGACTTTTATTCATTCTACCAATTATATTCTGCAAATTCAGCTGGTGGCGACTTGTTGAATTATTCCCAGTCCTCTTTGTTGCATTATTATTATTAGCTATATCTTATTCTCCTCAACTGAAACAACCCAGTTTCCCTGCAGGGATCATTAAAGTTTAATTGAAACTGAACAAAAAATCTACAACTTGAAATGATTTTACCCTAATAAAAGGCTGGGGAACTGTAACTGTAATGACTCACTGCTATGGCAACTTATTTTCTTATACGAATGGAAAAAAAGAACATACCCCATTTGACACTTGGAATATAGTGGACATAAATTCTGCATGATACATTTCTTATTGCCGCTTGTTATCAAATTTACACATTTCCATTTTGTTTGCAGTTTGTTTGCAGTTCAGTGTTTTTGGATTGCTTTCTTTTGATGTGGGATTGCATGCATCCTCACGTTACAAGCTAGAAGATTAAAAGTCCCAAGATTTTATGAAAGGTCACAAAAATTCTTCTTTGCCAAATACTCTGTAACAGTGTGTCCTCACACTGCCTTGCCCAGCACTGTCTGACCACTATGGCGCAGTGGAGTACATCTGCAATGCAGGGGGCTCGACAGTCTGCCCTCTATTTCACATGTCATTGCCTAATCCCTTTCTTTTTACTCTTTCTCTAAGCATCTGTCAGTGAGGTTTACCACACGGAGTCAACCATGTGCCTGAATGGTGAAACAGATTATTCTGAACCTGTCCACCCATTCAACCAGCTATGAACCTCATACATATAATGCCATTTTATGAATGTGGATTTGTGAATTGTGTTTGTGGGGAAAAAAATGTCAAAGTGTTACACAAGTGAGAAAGTGACCTATATTCTACAAGACCCTGAGATGATTTTTCCTTTATTTCAGATGAGGAATACTATAGGTTCAGTGGAAATAAATTCAGCATGTGAGATTCAATCCACAGTACAGCAGCACATAAATGTGAAAAACACATCAATATGTGACATGGCTTACATTCAAAGTAGAAAGGACAGTACAAGTGTGTTTTGCTGTGTTTCTATATACATTTGTGATTGTCTGTGTACGCTTATGACATACTTTATTTCCATCTTCCGTATGAATCCTGCATCTCTCATTCCTGCACCTCCCTCACATCCCGACTGGTGATGGATCCACATTAGAATTCATCCCTCATCATCCTGCCGAGTTATGACCCAGTAATAGTCAGCCCCTGTGGCCTCAACAAATGAACAATAAAACCACAGCCTTGCAACAGATCTCTGGAAAAAAAGGGGAAGAGAGCCAAGTGACAAATCCTGACTCACCAGCTCTCAAAGCCATCCAAATCCCTGTCAAGTGAGGTGAAAACAAGGCAAATATGGCTTCACAGAGGCCGCTCCACCTTGGTGATGTTTCTAACAAACTTTGCATTTGCATTCATATCATGAAGACACAAGGATGTACACAGCCCAGCTATTCACTCAGTGCAAATGACCGGGCTGTAGCACTGTCCCTCCATCAGGAAACTTGTAACAGAGCTATAAAGGTTGATAAATCAATTGCAGAACCCACATGAAATCACAACATGTCCTAAGCGATGGTGTGCGAGTTACTCACATGGTAAGAGGCAGGGGTGGTGACCGTGTACGATCTTGTTTGTTGTGGTCAGTGTTTTTTATGGCTAAGCAGGATTCTGATTAAGTTGGCAAAGATGCCACCACATGGGGAGTTGTTTGAAAGGCGAGAGAGAGGTTGTTGTGGTGTAGAAACCAGTCCTATTGCGGTGTTCCTTGGGACTTCTCAAAGATCAATACAAGCAGAGTGACGGCCATGCACTTGATTAAAAGTGACTGCTACATCTGGCAGACCTTGCCATTACTTTCCCACTCTGGATCCCTTGGGTGAAGGAGCATGAAGTGACAGGCCTCAGTCAGCCCTCCATTACCACCTTTCTGTTGCCTCTCAGGTAGCAGCAGGGAGAGGCTAAATTAGGCTGATGGACGTACCAGGGGAGATGAAACTGAAAAAAAAAAGCTTCTGCATGTCTGCTTGTCTTTGTGACTGTGTATGTTGGAGAGATGTGAAACTCTCTGGCTATGTGTTTTTTAATCCATAAGGGAATACTGGTGGGAAAAAAATGTGAGACACATCGGCAAAGTTTGAACCAAAGAAACTGAATGTTTGAAAAAGACTGCGGCGGAGGTTGTAGACTTGCTTGTTTAAAAACAAAAACAGCACGTAGTTGAGTGCATATTTACCAAAATTTCTTTATAAACAATAATTACTCCACAGTTTCAAATGTCAGGGGCATAGCCTTCTTACTCAGTATCATTTTTCACTTGCTGTATGTGAGATGTAATCTGGTTCATGCTAAACCGCAAGTGCCTTGTATCAAAGGGAGACTGACATTCAAAGAAGTCACTGTGCTTGATGCTGTTAATCTCTGTGCCAGAATACAAGAAGCCTATTTGCTATGGAACAGCGTGAGTCCCATTGACATACGCACATCTTTTAATAGAGCAATAATGGACAGGCCACATGTCACCATTGAAGGCTTTGACTACAGATGGAGCTCATGTGGCGCTAACAGCTAAAACTAGGGGTGGTAGTAAAGTGTCTATCAGCATTACTGAAGGTCTGTTGGTGTATGGAGGTGTTGGCTTGTGCAGAAAACCAAACTGACTGGCAGTCCTGAGGAATTATAGGGCTTCTCATGAAAAGGAATGCAGGAGTGCAAGGATGACATGTGTTTGTTATTAACGGGGCGATAATTGTTATAAAGAAGCAGCTTGTTTTGATAACTGGGAGACAGGAGGTGGTTTCCCTTTTAAACCAATACACAAGATGCAAGGGAAATCGAAAGGAATAAGTGAATTCCTTTAAAAGAGTAGAGCTGCTGCATAACCATGTCTTTGTCTGAGGCTACATCTGCCTTACTCCAGAATATATCAAAATGTGGTTTGGGGACACAAGGAGTCATACCATCAGTCTTTCTCATGAGTTATAGCCAGAAATTAAGTAATAATCATTTGCCAAATGCCACTTCTATCTCCTTCCAAATACAGTTCTCGGAGTACTAAAAAGTATTTTCATGCATATCTCTACGAGAAAGAAAGAAATTGTCGAACAACATGAATTGATAGATTGCTCAGCGACTGTTTCACAAACAGTAAAAATATTTGTATGCTATTTTGGAAGTTGGTGTATATCATGAATGGATTATAGATCACTGTCTGTACACTACTGACGTTTTGTGATTTTCAGAGATTCGAGCAATTTTTGTCACTGACTCAAAACTATTCTCTTTAAAACACAATGTCACACCTGCTTCACAGTAGCTTCTGCACTTCAAGGACTTAATTTGGTTAAAGCAATTCTTCCTTACCCTTGAGGGCTGCCTACACTATCAACTTCTATCCAACTAGTGTCTGAGCCTCAGTGTGTGTGTGTGTGTGTGTGTGTGTCTGTCTTTTAAGCCCAGAGTTCTGCTCAATCTCAGGCACATAATACTCTTTAAAGCAAGCAAGACAACCTGCAGACTCAGCTGCAGTGGGTCATCAAAATGATTCAAAGAGAGCAATCCCATTTAACCCTAACCTCAAAGAAGGTGTTCCACAGACCCGGTTTCAAATAGCCCCCTTCCATGTCAGTTTGTTACAATCAAAGGACCCCAGAGGAACAAGATGCGTACACATTTGTGTGTCTCCAGTCCACCGTGAAGAGATTGAATCTCAAAGCTGTCAGCATAACATAAATGGGATGCCTCTTTCCGACAGGCTTCTAATCAACATCAAAATGACTCTTGTTTTGTTTGGCAAGCTTTTGGCACAAAAAAAGCACAGCATGTCTGATCTTAATTTCCATAGCAGAAGACAAGAAGAAATTAATCATCATATCTTTGAGTGGAGCGAGTGTTGTACCTGTAGGTGTGCATTATCTCTCCTGTGCCTCCCTTTCGCATTCAATCATGGGGGCATTAATTACCCCCAGATTGATAAATGTAGCTCTCAGCTCAGTGCTGATACACCAGCAGTGCTGAATGAACCACCCATGCTACCTGTGACATATTGTCTGCTCTACTGTGAGTGTGCCGTGCAGTATTGAGCTCATCAGGCACTCATGATGAGGCTGACAACGCTGAAGCTGTGCCCCCGTCTCATCAGTGGTAGCGCTTTGTATTTACACATGTCACAGTAATTGCACTTTGAAAGCAGATAATGGTTGTGACTTTGAAGTGACACATGCAGAGCCTCTTTATTGCTTTTTTTGTTGTGTGGGTGTGCTCCTTTGTTCTTTTTCCCTCTGTAGAATTGTTGTAACTCAGAGAGCACCTTGTCATTAAAATGTATGATAGATTCATTTCACTGCTCAGGGAAAATAACCTAATTTTATTCAAACTATTACTATTTGTTATATTTACATGCAGTCCTGAAAATGGGAGGACAGCAGGCCAGGACTCAAACTCGGGTTAGCTGTGTGGATGAAAATACAGACTCTGTATATGGGATAGATTATCAACCAGTTGAACTGTGTGGAGCCCTCAAACAGCAAATTTTTCATATCATATCAACCTAAAAGACTTTTCTCAATATCAAATATTGTGACAAAATCGTCATGCTTTCAGAATTTCAATCACAGGGCCCTGTAGAGACTCGGAGAAAAACCTGCCAAAATATAAACCAGTATTTCTTAATGACAGTTGATTAGTCAGGGAGAGACAAAGGTTATGTGAATTTTCTACATTTAGGTGAGCCTATTTAGGGACTTTGTGGACAAGATGTTGTCAAGCAACATTATATTAATCAAAATTAAACTAAATCATGTTAAGGTTTGTTTGTGAAGGTCTAGTCACATTTGTTATTTTTTTCACAAATATAACACAGCAGCAGGACTGTGAATACTATTTTGGGAACTTTAAATTGTTACATTTCAGACAACAGACTATGGATTGCTCAACTGTTGAACCGTGTGTAGCACCATTGCGTCACAACAAAAAGGTTCATAGTCTAGGACCTCTGTTTGTGTACTCTGAATGTTCTTCCTATGCATGTGCAGGCTTGCTCTTGGTTCTGTGGCTTCCACCCACTATGTTATTGGTTGTCTAATTTCTCTGCGTGACTCATCCAGGATGTTCCCCAATCTTTTAGCCAGTGAGAGCTGGGATTGGCAGTTTACCTATGTTTGTGTTGACCCAATTATAAACTCTTATATGATTTTAATATTTGAAGGGTCATGTCTTTTCTCTTGCCGTGACTTGATATACTGTAGTATTACTGATTAGTGAAAAGAGAGCAAAACAGCAAGCCAAACCACCAAAAAATGTAATCTAAACAGTCAAGGGTCAAAAAGAGGAAGTGTACATTTATCATTTGCCCTCATCTTGATTTGAACCACAAACATTATTTCCCCCTTTCCCCATTTTTAAATGTTGCATGTTCACTTCAATCAGCTATGTGAAAAGGAGCCAGGGGACAGGTTCTGGAGTGGTAGCATGATTTATTGGAAAAGGAACTAGCCTTATTGCGACCATTGTAAGTTTGTAGATCTTTTACTGACACAAACAGCTTTTTCACAATAAGCATTATTGCTCTTCCTTAAGACATTGACTTCGCTACCTCTGGTGCAATTTTCTCAACAACCATTTAGTAGAGATCAGAAAAAGTGGCAGTCGTGGTGTAACAATGAAGCATTCTGAAGTTTTCATTTACAAATTCCTATTGATGAAAATGATCGATCACCACTGTTTGTGATGTATAACCCACCGTCTGCACTTTTCTTTAGGTGAGCTATCTCTTTAATGAAAATGGGAGTTTCATTTTTCTCCCCTGTACATACTAAACGTGTGCTTTGGAAGAGATCCATGGATTGCTGATGCAATTCCTCAGTTGCAGATAGAGGTCGATAAAAGTTATAAATTACTAAACTCCCCTTTAAGTTGGCTTTCCTCTTGACATGGCTAAATCAGTGTAGATCCTCCAGTTCAACATTGCTAATGTTTTTTTCCCTTTTCACGATGAAAATCTACTGAATAAAAGAATCTTGAAATAACTAAATCATCATTCACTAGAATCTGGAGAAAAAAGATGAGAAAAAAAAGATGTGTGTTAGTGGACAGCTTGTTTGTGTCAAAGCGAATACTTTATTCGTCCTTGCTTTAATTTGGGATGCCTAATCAATATTTCTCAATGCCAGAGAGACTGAGACATCTAAAGTGAATCCCCTGTGGCCTTGGGGACTTGAGTGAAGTGTGGTGCCCACTAACACCTTCTGCTGTGTGGGTGTGATAAACCTTCACACACTTCAAGACCATCACACAAGTGGAAACAGTTGGGCACTGCCAGAATCTTGTCACAACGGCCAAGTCTTGATGTTTGGGCTATGTTGATGGCATTTATGTTTTTTTCTTAATAAACACCTTGAGGAGTTTGTGACAGCAGAAGGTATAGCACTTGACACACTCTCTCCCCAGGCTCATTGAAACAGCTGCTGGTATCACCCAGACGTGGGTTTGGAAGTCCTGCTGGTATGTCTAGCCTCCGCAAATATACCCGGCTGAGAGCGCACGCTTTATCACATGCAAAGTCTCCAGTGGGTGCATAATACCTTTAAACGTGTGATCACTAAACGGAGGAATTGTAGATTATTTTTTAATCTCTTGCTTTGGGCTAAAGACATAATATGGAGTGTTGCAATTGGATAAGATGCACAGTAATTTATCAAACCTTAACAAAATGTTGCATACTGTACCAAGGCACGATATAAGAACAGCTGCAGCATGTTAAAATAAATGCATTTATATAAACATGTTCAGCATGTGCCCTTTATTAGGCCATGAGGGTTACTCTAGCACTCTGATAAAATGAGGATGCTGTATGCTAATAGTGGTCTGACTGTGATGAATGGATGAATGGGTTGACATAAAGTTTGGGTAAGAAGCTAGAGCATGAATATGAATTGGGTCCTTCCGTACGTGTTCACGAGGCTGGAATTAGTGCTTTTCATTACCGATGGCTTATGGGCTGACTATTTGGCTGCCGTCTGGGGGTCACAATAAAATGATGTGTTTGCCAAAGGCAGAGACGCTGGGTCACAGGGGACTAAATGGCCCAGTTATGGCGAGCACAGCTTATCTCCCTCTCTGAATCAGCCCCTACTTGTAGCGAGACCAAAAACACTCCAAGTCCTTTGTGGACAATGTCTGTAATAAAAGAAAAGAAAAAAAAAGAGAAATGAAAGGATGGCTGTCTGGCTTGATCATATTTCAAACTGTATATTTCATGTGTTTTACTAAATGATCTGATGCCAAACAAGTGCATAGATTTATCATGGAATGATTCAGACCTAATGAACAATATATGTTTGATTTTGCCCAGGACTCCTGATGTTCTATCCTCTCCAAAAGCTTTATCTGTGGATTTTATGCCAAAAACAAACCTCTAAAGAGCATGTCCTTTATTGATTCGACCCCCCTGCTGGGATCACCAAGTATGATATAAAGCCATCACCATATGCCTGTGTTTAAAGTCCCATCTTAGAACATAAGCCTGAAATGAACTTGGATTATGCTTAGCATGGGGAATTGTTAACACTGCTCTTTTCTGCATTTAAGCGTGCAATGAAAAACACACAGAATTAGATCCGTGTTGTAGGGTGAAGGGTTTAAATAAATATTGCCCTTTTTTTAAAAGTCTTCCTTGATGTGGGGATTTTAACTCCTTTGACTCAACTATAATCTTTTTTCCTAAATTAACAATAGCATTTGGTTATTCATTTGATTTTTATTCTTTGTTAGAACAAGATTATATGTCCTGTGAACATGAGTGGTGTTGCAGTATTTCTTTCAGGATTTGTTCTTTTGCCAGATCTTAAAAGCAGTCTTTGATGAGCTTATTCTGGGAGACTTAATTTTCATATCTGTGAACAAATGTTATAAAAACCAACACACAGACATCTGAATTCTCCGTCAGACCTCGTAAAAGCTGCCCTAGCTTCGTAATACATAAGAATCACAGTAGGACTTTCCTGCTCTATTTTGCTTTTTTAAAATTTGATATCATTTAAAACGGGTAGAATTTATCAGTGGTGCTTGTGATTTTGTTGTTCAGTAAATGCTCTGGACACCTCATTAGATGGAAGAATTGTGAAAGACTTGGATTGTAGTGTTTTTCGTAAACGTTTAGGGACATTCATTCTTCATATGAGATCACCAAGGCCTCATAAAAAAATCTTTTTAGTAACAACAAACATAAATTCTGTGTAATTTTTATGCCCCCGCATAAAAACCTAAACTAATGATTTGGTAGGACTTCTGGTACTGGTGTGTTTTGCCAGGCCAGTGAGAACCACTTATTCTGGACAATTACCTTCAATAAGCGTCATGTTTTCTTATCCTAAACCACAAAAAGGCTTTATCACGTATGAGAAAATGTAATGTCAGTAGAGCAATGACATAAGAGGGAGAAGGGAAGAAGATCGGACCCTCCTGGACTCTCAATGTTTGTAGTCGTTGAGCAGAGATGAGAGGTGGCAGGTACTTCTGATGAGATGAGTGGTATCAGGTGGAGGTGGAGAAGAGGAGGAGATGGGCTGCATGAAAGTCAGGGGGAGGACAGAACAAAATACTTTTAAAGACCAGAGAACCAACTAGTTTGCTGAAAAAGAAATGAACAAGAAGACCATTAAAAAGTAGTCAGGATACCAGAATTAATAGAGAGGTTCCAGCAGGATGGAGAGCTCTAACACCAAGGAATGAACAACCATAAAGGAGTGATTCTTCCTAAATAAGCCACGCAGTTTATAATATGTATAACAGTTATAATGCTGAAATGGCTTGTGTCATTTGACACCACAACCCCTCTAATTGCCAAATTAGAATCTCCTGGCTTCTTTGTTGTTTTGTAGCTTTTTTATAGTGTGTCGACTTTGTGTTTGTATAACTAGTATGAGAGTTCTATGAGAGTACAAATCTAATCGATTATAATCTAAATTTGTTTTTATTTAGCACCATGGTAACATTTCCATATCAATTGTTCTTCAACTGTAAGAGTCAAACAAATGTGGTCTTTCTCAAGTTTTTCTCAAAATGTCACAGGCTAACATAAAGTCTGTTTTGTCCTTGCCAGCGGCAAACAACATCCATGTCATAGTCCGTTTATATGAGTATATCTCCTCAGTTTGGGTGCTTTGCTGATCATTGACAGCATGGCATTGTTTCCTCCTCATAGCCGTGTTAAAGAACTTATTGAACTGACTTTTTGATCCTTGTGTGAATCATCATATCGCATTTGTGGACGGTGTATGTAGTTTGGCTTTGTTGTGCTCGGTGATGTGATGCAAAAAGGAATCTTTGCACAGTCAGGTTGAGTGAGAACAAAAGAGCGCATCAAAGGAAGGGAACAGATGAGAGGATGATTTTAAAAATAACACAAATCGTCTGTATCAGTTAACTTCATGAGGCATCAAATTAATAAACACCTTAAAACAAGGCCTTAAATGTTTGCACTGTTGTACTTTGTCCTTTTATGATGAAAAATGACCTAAATTACAGGCAATTTAAATGGATTTTAACTTAACAGATATATGAAAAAGTATCAGACAATATTGAGCCGCTTTTTTAGGGGCTCCCCACATTTTCTCTCCCCCCTTAAGATTAATTAGAGATGGTTTAACTAGCAGGAGACTCAGGTAACTTTCCCTTGCTGACTTATTGGAATAATTTCCCATCAACTGTTTTAATGGAGTCAAAAAAATTCAAGGACACCCTCCATGTTAGGATTATCACTTCAAAGACACGGTGTTGACACTCCAGAAAATGTTGATAGTGTAATGAAAGAGTCATGAGCATGGTATTTGGTCAAAAGGTTTGTTCTTCGCCCAGCAGGGTGGTGTGGCCCTCATCCATTGTTGAAACCCTGCAGGAAAAGTCCTTTCCTGACTTTCACTCTATCACACTGACAGGTGGGTCAGTGAGAGAGGGAAAAGGAATCATGTTAGCGATGGAGGCATATAAAAGGACTTTTATCAGTCACCTCTGTTTCCAGGATGAGCGGACAATTAAACAGCATGCTAATCCATGTCTTCACAAAGTTTCTCATAGGACCATATATGTCTTGGTCAGGATGTTAAATATGTCTTGGCATCTGGAATCACAATTTCACTGGACTGATTATTTTGTACATCTTCAAATTGATTCCAGTGTAAGTGGAAGCTTATGATTTAGATGTAAGCCACAAAAATTCAATAAGATGATTTATGAGACAGTAGCCTGTATTTGTATACCACACTCCTTAAACCCTGAGATAGAAACAAAATGAAGAAAACCTCTGCATTTTCACTACTTTATCTCTACCGGTATACCCAGCAAGAAGAGCTGTTGCACAGAAATATCTGGCTACATTCATTTTTATCAGATTTTCCGTTCCCATCTTGTTTATCCTGCCATCCGTGGAGGGTAAAGGCTGGAAAGATTCAGCTGTTGTTGTCAAGTTCTGTCTGCACAGCAGTAGGTGGTACTTTATGGATTTACTGTTGCTCTCCTATTGAAAACAATGAATGTCAGGTTTTCTGTCTTCCACATGCCAAAGCCCATGATTTTCACCATAGATATGCGTTTCTAACCACGCTCCATCTGACATTAATGTGTCCGTTTTGAATGCAAGCATTAATCCATCCTATTTCTATGGTTTTTTTTACAAACTCCAAATATTACTAATAATAGATTAGATTTATTTTCTTTGCTGTTTACTGTTACAAATTACACTAATTGCAGCTAGAATGACCAGCTATTTATTTTTAGATCCTTTCCTAAAGTATCAAATTGTTTATGAGCATGTGCTGAGTCAGAACTACTAAGTCTTGAGACAAGACAGACACTTTATTTGACAGAAATAAACCAAAACGTTACGTGCATTGCGAGCACGTAGCCCTGCAGTGTTCTTTATTTCTTATTTACTCCCTTGTGGTCGCTTATAGACACATGATGTCTGATCCAAACAAACCTCAATGACATTGCAGAGATGAAAGAAAGCAATGCTAAATTGACAAAGACAAGAAAGCAAGTCCTTGTTATTTGTGTCTCGTGGCTCACAAAATGCATTGTGAATAGTTCAATGCTTCATGGAATGGAACTGCAGCGGAGGTAGGGGCTCTGTGTGAAGCTGGCCAAAGGGGCAGCATTTAATGAGAACAAAACTCTATGTGATCAATATGGTATATCAATTCAAACTTTAAATGGAGTATGCTCGCAAGGCTTCCATTCCATAAAACCAGGCGTGTATTCGAAGGACTTTTAAACAAGAAACAATGTAGTTAACAACCTTCAATGGTGGTTAATTCTCTAAGCTGACCTATCCTAAAAGAAGTTTGATCGTATATGGTTTAGTAATTTTATCATTAAGAAACTCTATGTTTGCTCTGAGAGTCCATCAGAAAATGGAAGAGAATATTCATTTTTAAGAGCTGTCAGTCAATCTTGTCAAAACATCAGAGGCGTGGTGGGAGGGAGACGGCCACTGTGCTATGACTGCAGCTCCAAGTCTAAGGTCAATGCTGAACTCCCATCTCCCCCCTCCTACTTTCCATGAGAGCTCCCCGTGCAAGTCGACAGGCCAACGATGTCCCCACTGACCGCTGTGATCCGCAGCCAAGTGGCGTCTCCCTCTGCCCGATCAGACCCAGCACCTCTTGTTCGCCGGCCAGCTGGCCTTCTTTCCTGCAAGCTGGGGCCAGGGCTCCTCCTAGTTCCGTATGTTCTATGCTTTTTTTAGTCCTGTGATGGATGCCAGCCATCCCTGAGCGCCCTACGATGCTGCACCAGAGCAGGGGATTAAACAGATTTCTCTTTTTTTTCAGAAAAGGGGATGGATGAGTGTAATCACCTATAATCTCAAATTCTAGGCCTCTTGATAATGAACCAAGGCCTGCTTTGGCCATTTGGATCAGTTCCCTTCAGTTCCCTATTAAAAAATCAAAACGGACCTGTCGTAAAATCATGAAACTTGTGGAGAAACAGCGGGGACGAAGATGTGCATACTTCTTCTAAGTAGTACTTTCGGCTAAAGTGGTCACTCGGAAAACTGAATGCTGAGGGCCAAAGTCACTTTGGCCAATGACCATTTTTTGGTTATTTTCATTTTGGCCTAAAATGGAAATCCTTAGGAAGTTAAGCTCTTGTCCTACATGTAATGTGGAGGATAAAAAAGCAGACTAGGGCATGCACTTTCTCTAATCTTTCGAAAACTAAGAAGTGGAGCAATGTTTTTAATTTAAAGGTCTAAGAAAGAAACTGGGAAATGTCTGTTTATTCCTCCTTCAAACAGCACATACAGCAACAGATGGAGAGTTCTCTAACTGAAAAGTGGTGCATGACCCTCTAAATCTTTCTAAACTTGCTGTGAAATAATGAAAATTGAATAGGATTTACAGCAGGTAGGCTACTGGATATTCATAATTTGAAGAGAAAAATGTTGCAGAACAAATAACAGGAAAAAAAAGAAACAGTAATTTATCATGTCAAGCAGGAAAAAAGGGTTTTGCTCTTTTTTCTCCCCAGAACAACACAACTAAAAAAGAATAATGTGTAATTAGCCTGCTCAGTATAAAAACATAGTCTGGAAAAATGACTGTGAAATAGATAAAGCAATCCAAAAATGATTTACACTCCACACAGAGGTGACATATTTTAACTTACCTTTGTTGTAATACATTGTTATTGGAAGAAAGACAAAGACAGAGGGATTGTTGCAATTGAGTTAAAGACTTTAATACTGTCAGAGATATCGATACTGCCAGACAGAAATGCACAGGGGATGTGCTTGAAAATAAAATTCATGAAAGAGAGAATAGCCGAGAGAAGAGGTGTGAAAATTAAATGTCATTTCTTGACAGGGATGTCTGAGAATTAATCTGGCAGTGAAGTGTGACAATGTTGTTTGGTGACAAGGCTGGAGAAGACAATTGTCAACACTTCTTTCCTCCAACAAGTGCTGGCACCAAGAAGTGGGTGCAAAGCTACGAGATGTGGCAAAGAGACAGAGGAAAGAGAGTGGGGGCTCTGTGTGAATACGTGTGGGCATGAATACCAAGGTAATGACTGGTGAGTGTCTTTTGAAAGATAAATATAGGTTATAGAAAATATAGGTTGACATTTGTTTGTTAGGTGTGTGAGACTTGTGTATTTGTAGCTATTTCTGCTCACAGTTGAGAAACATAAGATTCAAATAGCATAGATGGTCTATGTAAGATATACCCTGGGTACCATATTTGGTATTTAGCTTTGGGAAATCTACAAATGTACATTAATAAGAGTTAAGCATGGACTGATAAACTTGGTGGATGTTGTCAGCAAGCAGCACCAAAACAACCAAAAAACTCATATGGAAAGTCTCTTACCATTATGGTCAGCGAACTTTGTCACTTCAGGTGATACCCAATGTCTCCACGTGACTATGTTTTTTTTTTTTACTATGTCTCTTCACAACTTAACCAAAGTCACTGTAATTTATGTTATTTGTATCATGTCATAAAGGAGAAGGGCTTCAAATTTCATTTCAAACTGCATCCGTGCGTCAGTAATCACTGTATATCATGTTATAACCATTTATATCTTAGCATGCTTGCACATCGATTTTCAAGTGCTGTCTTCCATCTTTAACCATTTCAGCTTCAAAAATGGATTCAGGAACAGGGACAATTACTACTTTCTCAGGGCTGGAGACTACAAGTCGGTGAGGAGGACCCAAAAAATCGTTAGTGAGTGTGGGGTTAAGGCCACTGAATGCAAAAGGTTTCTCTCAGGCTTTTCAGGCATAATATTCATGCTAATGACCCGTGTAGATATTTTGAAATAGTTATCAACATGCCTTAAAACCAATTTTTAATAATAAGATGCCACTAAATGTTGACAACCAGTTCTTTGCTTTGTTCTTTTTTGTCTTCGAGGGTTTTGAAAACAGAGTACCTGCTCATTAGAAGTTTGACACAAAGGCACACAGCAATATTCTTCTGTAATGCTCTAAGTTTGCAGAAATTTAAACAGCCTTTTGTAAGACATGCTTGCAAACTTGAAAAAGATAAATATGCTAAGAGTTGGAGTGACTTTCCTGGCTAGGTGTAATAAAGATTGTTTGCATTTGAATGTGATGCCTTTATTGCTGTCACAATGATCAGAGCCTACAGGTTTTCAAGCAACTGAGTACAATGTAATCTCTACACAATTTTCAGGTTCAGGGAAGATTAGAATATAATTCCGGTGTGTCAATACCTCATACAACAACTGGGAAAAGAGAAAAAAGACATTTCCCAGTCATTCTGTTTTGTGAAAATACACTAAAAAGCTTTCTTGCAAAGTAAAAGATGAGGCGACTAAAATGTGACTCCTTTTGTATTTATGGCCACACACACAAAACTTCCATGCTGGGGCCCAATATTGTACCATACAGACAAAGAGTAACCACGTTGAAAAGAAAAAGAAGAAGGTTATTTTCCATAGTTTTGAAAAGCTTCTAGAAAAAAAAACTTTTTTTTAATTTCTTCTCGACATGCAATCTGTTTGTTGTGTGAACAATGCATGTTTTTATCCCCAAAAAATAAGGCACTGGTTCCTCTTTTGAGCTGATTGTTTAGATTCAGATGCATAGAATAAGGCAGCATTCTGTTACGCTCCCACATAAAGTAAGAAATGAACAGGACTGAAGTGTTTTCACTTCAATTTTGCTCCAATCAAGAATGTTCTGTTTTGTAAAAAACATGAGCAGATTTAATTTATTTCAGTGTGGCACTTAATCAACCATACAAGTAGATGTTGAAAAAGCACCAATATCCAGTTCTTAGACCGTATATGCTCTGAACATTATCTAAGCAGTTTCAATACCAAAGAAAGTTTTACAAAACCCCGGACTGTCCTGCCTCTCTCTTTGTTTTACTATATTAAGTTTTGTGAACTTCTTAAAACTTTTTGGACTGAGTTCAGACAGTTCATTGTAACTTGGACGCCCTGTTTTTTTTCTCATCATATTTATGATACTGGGTATTCAGAGCAAATGTGGACCAGAATGCCCCATTCCTTTTCAAAAGTATGCTAATATGGACCTTGGTCCTAGAGCTTGATGTCAGTCTGTGCCATCTTTTTCTTCTGAAAATGTGATTCCTCTCATGATCATGTACGGAGTTTCTTTTTGATCGAAGTCCCCAGCAAGCAGCTACTGTAGTCTCATTGTAATGGCCTTATTCGATTACAATGTGTAAAGTACTCCATTAGTTTCTCTGTTCGTGAATCATTAAGTGCTGGCTATGATCAGCCAGCTTCATGATGAACTGCAGACTGAGGAAATGGAAACTGCTCGAGCTGCCTGAGGTCAGAGGTGGATGTATTATTCCAAAAGGCTAAATGAACAATCGCATATTAAAGTAGCCTTTGAAATGAGGATTGTGGATAAGAGGATTAAAAAGAAAACTCCTTGAACATACAAAGAAAGTTCATATAACAAAGTGATAGAATTTATTGCGTTTAGATATTTGAAATCCCTTAAAACAAATATGAACACAAAAAAATGTGTTTTGTTGAATCCCCTCTGTCTTTTTCTTCTGTTGCCTTTCTATTTTTTCTTGCACTTATCAAGTAGCTTGGCTGGTTCTAGGTTAAGATTTATTGGAAAAATCCAAAACAGTCTCAAAGCAACACCCTTTTTTGGAGACACAATGAGCAAATAAGCTGTTCCGATGAATTACACTGGTTGTAAGCTTTGTGTCAAAGTAGCTCCAAATGCATCATTCTGTGTGCCAAGAATGGGGTCAACAGATCCACAAAGTTAAGGGACCATAGAGATAAAATGTTTTGGATAATAAAGTCAAACTTTGTTTAAAAATGATTACTGAAAAGACTACTCAGAGGTGAAAGCGTAAAAAAAAGAGACATTTAGAAGATGGTGATAAGTAGCATGATTCATTGGGGAATTGACAGTGATGGTTATCCATACGTGATGCGCAGGGCTTGGGAGAGTGAAATTGATGAGTTCATCTTCATCTCATTATTGTCATGATGGATCAGATTGCTGACTTCCCTCAAAGGCGGCTTAATGACTCGTTGACACAAATTTGAATGACTGGATTCAACGGTGGCATCCATTAGTGTGCCACACAAAGCTCTCAGATGTGCTTTAACAAAATTGATAATTACCAAGAGGTTTCATCATTGTAATGAATGGCTACAATAAAGGGACAATTCATGTGGCATTCAGCCCTGCCACTGAGCAAGCCCAGGCTGTTATGAGGCCTGGAGATGATTTTAACTCTCATATATCATGGCTTTGTGTAGATGCAGCTGCATGTAGTACATTGATATTCACTGTAGAATAATCCACACAAACACAGCAGAAATCCAGGTAAGGGTAACAGAAGGAATTGACAGTACCTCGGTCTCTGAGCCTCCGAGAGAGCTATTTTCACACCCATCCTCATACAGTAACAAGGTGGCAATATGACCAAATGAGGGTGCTTTATTTCTTGTCCTACCAGCTCGCTCCATCTCTTCCCTCCCTCAACTACCACCAATGCCCAGGCTCTAATGGCGCCACAGCGTCTTCTAAACCAGTGCTTAAAAATTCTTGTCTGCCTCTTCCATCCTCTTACTTATTTAATAATGAGACCACACAAGGCAATGTCTCTGTTCATAATGGGGCTGCAGTGGAGCCATCTTGGTTGGCATACAAATCATGGAGGACCAAAGCCAGACAGCAGCAGAGATCTAATTGAGGGATGAATTAGACCTCACCAACTGATTGACTGAGGAATAAGTTTAACTTGGTACATTTGAGTGAGAGAGCACAGGATCCGTGAGTCTGCTGAAACCGTCTGCCTGTCTTTCTTACGTAAACCGCGTGCAGGTAAATATGGAGATGTGAAGACAATGCTGTGTTTGTGCTGGTGCTGTTATGATGTCCTGATAGTCGTCTGCGTCTATGACAAGCATGCTCCATTGTTTATCTCTTTCTATTTGTCCTGGAGAGTTCAGGCTCCCATGCGACCTCGTCTCATCTAAAAGAAAACAACAAATCATTTCTCCCAGTTTGCAACAACAGTCTGGCAGTGAGGTGGGGGAGGTGAGGTCTATTTGTTCAAAGTATGATTTCAGCATGCTTGACTGACACCAATACACTCTCACAGGTCCTTGTGTTTCACCACACAGATAACTACTCTTATCATCCCACCAATGCATTGTTATGATGGCAAATTTTTATATTTGCTTCCCTGTTTGTTGCCCCAGATTTTTTATTTATTTATTTATCTTTAGATTGATTCACATTCACAGTTTCTAGCACACTCTGAACCTATTTCATATATACCCTTATTTACATAGGAGTAATATTCCACCTGCACAATATTACACGCCAACCCGAAAGGATGCCTCCATATTTCACCCTTGAAATCTCCCGGGTGCGACGACTCACGTTGATGATGTAAGGGGAGGCGGTGATAAACTGGAAAACGGGAGAAACACTTTATACGCAGGTGGACGGAGGAGCTCAAGCAAAAGCCAAGAGAGGCCAGCAACTGTCTGCGGGGATTTAACCATGTTATTGCTTTGATGCATTTTAAATTGACCTCGAGCATACTTTGGAGACAAGGAGAGAGGGAAGAGGCACACAAAGCAGACGATCAATTACTATTCTATAATTGGACAGAGCTTTAATGAGGCTGGCGGATGCAGCCTTGTGCACCTTTGTCAGCCGGAGTCACTAACGTGGGTGGCCCAATCAAAGTATGTCCTCATTAGCATATCTCTGCACATGCAACACGAGCCTTCAGAGTGAGGAGCACTTAAAACACAGGAGTTTCCTCATCGGTTGAACTTCTCTATGATGAGTGACCTCTATTTTATATCTTATAAAACTAGTATGCCAAACCAATATGGTAGAAAAGAAAAACCTCATCACCATGAGTACAGTGGTGAAGCAGCTGTTTAATGACATGGAAATGTTTTTCTTTTGAGACGGGATGTTTAACAGGCAGTTTGAGGCTGAAATTAAGAGCAAATATTTCTGTAACACGCAGCCACGCTGATTTCCAAAATCCTGCATTTCAGCTCATTCAGACTGTACCGCTGATGAAAATTCAGCACCCTAGAAGTTTACACAGTCACACACTCTTCCATTTTGTCAAACATCTGCACACCATGTGTGATATTAGTATTTAGAATTACCGTCTTGTATGCTGTATTTTAACACGCTAAATATGGCATGCGATTATGGTATTTTTAGTGTTGCTCTAATCTCTGTGTGGTTGATGCAAGTGGGGGGTAGCCTTGTGCAGCTGTTTTTCTTTCCTGCGTTCATCTGTTTGCGCATTTAAGAAGAGATATAAGCAGATGATGAGGAGCCATGATCTCCAGATTAGTGCTGCATTATTTTGCTTTTAAAGCATTTTTGAATGATTTATTTTATTTTTTAATTAACACCTCAAGTTAAATAATGATAAAACTAAACACAAAAAATATACCATAATTGTGACAGGTTAAATTGCAAAATATTGAACCTACAGAGATGTGCAGTAGATAATTTCTCTCCTGTTCGTAATTTTAATCCAATACACGTTTGCTGTTTGGGTTTAAAGCTTTTATGACAATGTAAGAGGTTAAATGTCTGACACTCAGTGTTTTGGGGATTTCCCATCGAAATGGTTCACTTTTCCAAAAACAAACTCCCTGTTTAAGCGGTTCACTACCTGGACTGATCTGAGGACTGATATGTGTTAGTAAAGGGATCTTCAGCAAACAGCCCCCTAGACTTTCAGAGCACAAGGCGCTGCTCACTTTATTATTCATAACCTGGGTTATATTTACCTGATGACTGTTGTAATCATTCATGTTTGACTGAGTGGTTGATAGCACGGTAGTAGATTTGCTTCAGTTTGTCTTATTTTGCTACTCATGCATGGATTTAAATGTCTTCCCCTACAAACATGAATATAGCTAATTACATAAAAAATCATTTTTATTTCTACCATTTAAATATTCTTTTATAAATATATAACACCTCTTAGATGATTGTGATGATTGTCGAGATGTGTTTGCTTCCAGGACACAAAAACAACAATAATAAAAACATTTTCTCAATTTTTCTTCGTGGTATACTCAGTAATCATATGTTTGTGGTGCCATATAAACTGCAGTTTTGGGATCACACGTAGAGCCAAAGTAGCAAAGAATCAAAGAGCTAACCCTATTATCTTTGGATTACACTTTTTATGATGATGAAGTCTGCAATAACCATACTGACATTTGGGGATTTTGAAAGAGCAACACTGTGTAGAAAAGAATGCAATGATGAATAAGAACTGTTTTAAAGTAACTGTTTTTGTTTTTTTATATTATTATTTGTAAGTAGGATTTTGTGAAATACTGGCTGAATAGTGTCTTCACTGCAGCAGTCAGAGAGCTCTTTGAAACTTAGGGTTTTCTGTGTACGTTTAAATGAAATGGAGCCAAACCCAGTAGTCAATGGGTGAGAGGTGGGGTACACCCTGGATGGTTGGCCAGTCCATCGCGGGGCTGCACAGAGACACACAAGGACGAACAGCCGCGCACACTCACACTCATCTTCATTCATGAATGTGATTTTTTCCTTTTAGTTTGTACAACAAACTAAACCAGTAAGTCATGACTAAAAAGGTTAACTGAGTTCAAATTGTGTCCTGAAAATACTCCTTGTAGTTACCATCCTGAAAGGTGTTTTAGTGCTCAGTTGTCTGAATTTGCTTTTGTGTCATTGAAGTGTGTATTTTTCTCTTTGCATATATTTATTTCCCACAAATGCAGGCTATTGCGCGGACCTCGACCCTTTCAATTCAACATGTGACTCAGCATAAACTCACTGCCTGGAGAGCACTCTGCTCTGTGTTTTTACAATCACAGTCGACATCCTGTGTTTTGTCTGCACAGCTGACGCCTCATTATGGTTAGATCACTTAATCTGTAATGCTGTCTCTAGGAAGCAGTTAAGTATTCATGTTGATGTGCCCAGTAACATAAAAATTGACATTTCAAACTTCTCTGTCTCAAAAGTTTGGAGACAGGATATGGCAGCAGCATATGGTCACATAAAAAAGAGTATGTTTAATGAATACAACAAGAGTTGTTTCAAAGTTTGAAAGTTGTTCATTTAAATCTCGATACATCGCTATCATATACACTGGTTACAAACTTATTTGATATACAGGTGGAATAGGTCAAATGAATCCATCAATCTTATTGTGGTACTTGTTTTTTCAGCATTACTTAGACCAGGGGTCACCAACCTTTTTGAAACGGAGGGCTACTTCATGGGTACTGAGTCACACGAAGGGCTACCAGTTTGATACACTCTTCTGAAATAATACATTTGCTCAATATGCTTTTAGCTATACTTTATTAATAATCATTAATGATACTCATCTGTGACAACAGTGACAACAAAATGGGAAACATATCAATATCCACCACTTTATCTCTATTTATCTCAGCATAAATTTTCAGCTGATTACTTACAGTACATCACTACGTTTACATAGGAGTTTTCACTTTCACTCATTTTCACTATCCATCCATCCATCCATCCATCCATTATCCTCCGCTTATCCGGCTCATTTTCACTAGCCACTGACAAAACCTTTTAATAAATCATGAACTATGTTGCACCATGTTTCAAAAAGTTATCAATTATCTAATGTTGAAGAAAAATCAACTCACATATTTAAAAGAGATCTTGTCACATTTTGAATTCATGATCTTTAACAGATTGGCATTGCATGCTGTTCACCAGTGCATTGTAATCTGGTGTGTAACTTGACACTGCAACTGTGAGTGCGTATTTCAGATGTGCTTTTTCTGCCCGTTTCCGGTGGCTAGTTAGCATGCTAACTTTTGTGGCACGAAGTGAAGTGTCTCTCCACATTCTGCCGCTTCGCCACAGTTGCCCCGCAAATCAGACACACGCAGGTTTCTTTTACAGTCGTAAGAAACGAACTCCTCCTCCCATTCGTTGTGAAAGTGATAAGTTTTCTTTCGTTTTTCTGCCATGTTTTTGGGGTAAGAAACTGCACCCACCTCTGCTGCGCCCACTAGCTTACTCTCCACTGACACTGGCTTTGTTTTGTCACGTGCACAATACTGACCTTTGAACTAGAGAAAACTTAAACTTAATATATAATTAACATATTTTTAAGATATTGTCATTTTAAATCAAATCTATATGAATTCAAGTTTGATTAAAAAAGAATAGCAACGGAACAAAATTAAATTTTAGACGCAGCTCACTATTGAGTTGTGCTATTTTTAGAACAGGCCTGCGGGCGACTCGTGTGGTCCGTGCGGGCGACCTGGTGCCCGCGGGCACCGTGTTGGTGACCCCTGACTTAGACAAAGGTCAGCTAATTTCTTCCCCCTCTGTAATCTGTTTTTCTGTAGCAATATAAAATATAGAACAACAGCTCAAAAAGCAGATTTACTGTGCAGAGCAACTGACAGGACAAATGAACAAGAATCTTATGTTTTCCTTTTGTTTTTTGTGGTTGCTGCATTGGAATAGGTTTCCAACATGTTCCACATTTAACTCGTTTCTGTCCTCTGTTGAGTTTTTTTTACTAAAGTTTTTATTTATTACAGAATATTTTATAAATTGAAAGGTAAAAAGGAAGAAAGAAACGGGGACTTTCTTGAATCCAGAGCCCGGTACAGAAATTTTTAATTTGCGTTTGTACATAGTAAGTTTTAGAAAGACATACATTGCATCCATCTATACTGATCCATAAACCAAAGCAACATGTATTGCCATTATTAGTGAATATCTGCTGCATATTCAGATAAGATTCATCCCCTTTGTTTCTAGCAGCAAGAAATGGGAAAGAACAAGAATATCTGAAATATTTGACAGGGGGTTTAAGAGCACAAGATGTAGAACCTAGAAAAGAACAAATGCAAATCTCTCTCCTGGTTAGCCCAAATAGACAACGTCAAGCCCTTTCTTAAACCAATCTTCCGTTACACAGAAGGGGTAATCCTTTATTTATTAATAAAATCAATTTGAGCAAATGAGACTTTTGGTTACTGTCTTGTCTATTATGCTTGAATTGGAAACTCTGCAATTTCTTTAAACTAACCAAAACCCTTGTCTATGACCACACAGGACATTTTATGAAAGTTTTAGCATTGACATCTCAAAGGTTCATTAGTCCTTGGTCTGTGCTTGATAGCTAAAGGGTATCTGCATTTCTTATCTGTAGAGGCAGACTCCACTCAAATAAGACAGGAGCTACTATGGAACTATTTCAATGCCAAACTGTAAAATGCATGATACCCAACGAAGGAGAAATATTTAATGTCCTTGCCAAGCGGAAGGACAGAGGTTGCCTCCAAGCCGGGAGTGTTGTAACCCAATCCCCATTTTAACTGATAGGCCACATCATTACCAGGCTGCCACACCACTGGGGATAGGCCGGTGTGGGATAGGTAAAAGGTAAAGAGCAGTGCCTTGGATCTGCTCAGTGAGGCTGAATAAGCGATTCAAATGCGGGGACCGGTGTGTGGCGAGATTGCTGCACCGGACCAAGTACATCTGTATCTTTTCCGGTGCAGTGTGGAGGAGGTGGTGAGTGACAGCAGGTGAGGATGCAGCCCAATTAGAACAGGACTGTTGGAGGATGATGAACGGGGCTGGCTCACAGAACTTCAGAGAAACATAGACATAAGCAGGTTGGAGATGCCCACAGCTGTCTCACAGAATTATCATAAACATGCTGAGGGGCTCCTCCATACAGAATAATGCGAGTAGCACCTGCAGGCTGGTTTGTGCTCTCCTGTCTTTTCCTACCTCCCGTCGCAGAGGTTGACAATTGTGAGCTCACCCTCTTGACTGACATGGCCTTGAACTAAATTTAGGGAGCCATGCAGCTTGACAATCACCACCCCCCATGTAGATTCATATTGAGGTTAGGGTACATGTTAGGAACCGCACAAAAGGAAGCTCACAATCCTTTTAAAGAAGGCCTTTGTGTGAAGTGCAAATGCAATCCCATCACCTGTTGCTAGGGAATATAATCATACTCCAACTGACAGGTTGAGCCATCTGGAGTTGTTTTTTTTCTGAGAAAGAATTGTAGAAAATCTTTTTTTCATGATTGTGTCTGTAGCTGTTTTGCAGTTCAGATATTATGAACTCTAACTTTAACCTTAGGCACATTAATCTAAACCTGACCACATCCTTTCAACCATAAAGTGAAAGATCGTTTGCTGCAGCATATTGCTACAAGTTATTTCCACGGAGAGTGGAGGAGCATTATGCATTGCACTTCCTTTCCAGAAGCAAAAAAAGCAACAATGTGTAATGCATTGTAGGACGCTTCAGTGTATCAGGAAGCAGCACACGTCACATGAGCGCAGTGTTAGGAAACATTACTGCAATCACAAAAGCTGTTACTTCATAGAGACGAAGAAAAATGTATTCATTTTAATAATATAAAACAAAACAATCAAGTAAAAAAAAATCCATCCTTATAAACTGGATGGATGCAACTGTTATGTTTTAAATATGGCTTAAGTTTGGAAGCAACATGGGAGCCACTACATAGGCCACCTCCCATTTATCCCACCGGTTGAACCTTGTCATTGGACAATGATGTTGGTTGAAATGCATAAAAAAACTAAATAAAAAGTTTTATTGAAAAAGTTCCTTATTAGGTTTAATAACTGCCCAGCATGTTAAAACCAAACAGCAACTTGTGGAACAGGAATATAAATTGTTAAGAACACAAGGTCATGTGCAAGTGAAACTCTCAGAAATATTATGTATGTGTAACAACCAATATTTAAGAATAATAGAAATACACCACCGAACCATGGCTGTTACCAGATGCTAACAGCTCCCCAAGTGAAGCGACCATCCGCCCAGTTACAAAGCTGGCCGTAGCCACAAGGGAGCTGTTAGTGCAGATTGTTGGTGTCAAACAAGGTCGCAGCTGCTTGCTGCAGCCAGCCAGCCAGTTTTTGTTTTTTTTTTGTAAAGAAATTGTATAAGTTGGTAGCAGGAAAATATATTCACATATTAATACTGAAGTTTGTGTGGAAGATGCAATGGTTTTACCCTATTTCCTCATAGCCCATGTTTATTAATTTCAAAGTCCAGTTCTGAAAGCCTGTAGGTTTGGATTCCATGTGTGTGTTTGGCTGTTGGTGGTCTGATGGAGATTAAAAACTAAAACACCCTGCCACTGACCACTGACACTGACAGTACCCTGGGTTTGCTGCGTCAAACACTGTTTCTTTGTGCAAGTCTTTGATTGTAAAAATAAAGCACACTTTAGAACTCATGTGGACTGGGGTGCTTTGACATACCTGCAAGTGCAGAACATCCTTCAAACCTTTGTGATAGAGCTTAGTGGAGCTTTATAATTCAATTTCATTACTGTATAAAATAGGAGGAGACTTTAGTGGGCCACCTGTCTACGCCTGTCTTTCAGTGTCATTACCTTAATCCGCTGTAGTTATGGGGAAAGGCGCTTAGCTCCATCTCTTTTCCGGTATAATATGGGGTTATCCAGGCAATGTCTTTGAAAGTTAATTATATAAACTTAATGTTTGCACAGTGTGAGAAAGATATCAACATGGTTTGTGTGTGGCTGGAGTAGTAAAGCACCATAGTGCTTAAGACTGACGCCAAACCTTTCACCTGTTAATTCCCTCGTGAGTTATCTAGCAATCAGTTTGTGGTTGAGTGTGAACAATCATAGAACCTGAGACACTACACAAAACTAAGATAAAAAAAAGGTTTCTAAGCGAACGAAGATGAAGTGGAGATCAGGCTAAGATGAATAAAGAGAGGACTAAACAGTGATTTTGCAATGATTCTGTTTAGTTAGTTTTTTGTCTACATCAACCAAATATAGTCACCCTTTTTATAATCAATGATAAGCCATTACTTGAAGCAAGTAAATGTATTGCTTTATTATCAAAATAGGCTCCTCTGATTAGTTTATTCTGTGAAACCGTTCAAAATGAGGGAGGTTGTGAAATTTACACTGCCCACATGCACCAAATGGTAAAAATTACACTATGAAGAGGATGTGTTAACCCAACAGTCCTCCCCAATTTTCAAGTTTTACAAGAACCTGCAAGGCTTACAAATGTAACACTAACAGGAAGCATGAATTAGATGAGCCCTGCTTAATTTTTTCTCTAAGAAATATAAGCATGAAACCAAGCAAACCAAGCCACTGAGATGCGACTGCACAAATGTACTTAGAAATTTCACACCAGTCAGACATAACTAACAATATTATTATGAATACAATGAGAGCAATATATATCGCCTCGTAGAGGTCACAGGTATTTGGAGGGTTTCCTCTACAAGACCCAATTATTTTAAATGTCTCTCCATTATGTTGATTAGTGCAATTAAGACATGCGATTGTGCCTCACTTAGGATGATTTGCTGCTGCCTTGTTATTTCTCGCTGAATGCTATTATAGTGATAGGTTTGTTGTTTGAGGATGCACCTTAAAACAAAATATAGCTCATCAGCTGTAGCCAACACTGTTATTTTTGCCTGAATTATCACCACAACTTCCATAAAAGGCTCAGATGTGAGCAATCGAAAGATATACAGGTTTATGATCTTTTGGGTATAGAATATACTGATAATATAGTCCCAAACACAATTTCAGGAGGTTGTGAAAAAATTCCCATTTCAAGGGTTACACTGAACCTGGTGTAAAGAGAAAAAAGGGCTCTTTAACTTTATAAAGCTGATAATAATCGAGGTTGATTTAAAGTGTACAAAACATTTTATTTCTCTGGGCTCACCTTGAAGTGTTGGATCAGTCACTGTTGGTGATTTCATTGAGCAACATAAATACATTTAGCAGAGTTCTGACGGTACGACCAGAGTTTCAATTTCACCTATCTCTAAAGTCAAGATTTTCACCTTGTAGTGGTGACTGTTAAGGCCTTGTCTCGAATGACAGGGGTAATACCCAACTCCTAAACAAAAAAGAAAGAAAGAAAGCTGTTTGTGTGTCTGTGTGTGTGCGTGCGTGCATGTGTGCGTGTGTATAAACACTTGCGACAGCTCCCAGCATAATCCCACTTTGGCTCCAGCTAATTTATGTGTGCAGTACAAAAACAGCTTTAAGACAATCCTGGGGTGTCATCTACGTGATGGATATCTTCTCCTATGTCCTGATTGCTGTGTGAAGTCTCGTATGTCTACATATCTAGATTTGACAGGCTTGGTGTTAAAATGCAGGCTTCCGGGGATTTTCATGGAATGGTCATATCCACTTCTCAAAGCACACATGTTTTTAATTCAGTAAGTGAAACTCTCCTCCGGGTGGCAAACATCTGCAGTGGCATAATTGCTAAAACTTTCATTACAGTTCAGTCACTCCTACATGTGGAGATATGTAGCAATGTGTTTTTAATTTAGCGGTTTCTGGTTCATTTAAAGTTGAATGATTAATCATAAAAACTCTCATTGCTGTGTAGTCTTATTGAGCTTATTCGCAATCATTCACAAAACTGAATCGGCTGCTTAAAGTGCAAATGGACGATGATACTTACTGATTAATATGTTCACCTCTCATTCATATCTCATTTCCAAAATTCTGTGTCGTTACATATTTTAACTCGTCATGAGAGTTAAACAAAGTCTTTAAACAGAAATAAGATTCAAAGTTATAATATAGTAGTTTTATGCCCTTAATTATCGAGTAAATCACAGTCTATCTTTTATAAAGATTGTTGTAAAAGATTGTGGATTACAGAAGTATCTAACTATGGGCCATTAGTCATTATAGTGATAATTGCATGCCCATTATTGCACAGTAAACATCCATTGAAGTCTTCCATTTAGAAGTGGCCTGAAAAGTAAGATTACAAGACAGGAAGCTCAGAAATAGAACAAATTCCATGTATTTTATGAATATACACAATCCAACTTTGACTTGTTAAGTTGTCAGAGAGTTTGCAAAAAAAAACAGAGCTAGCCACAATGCCAATAGTCTCTACCATTCGTAATTTTGTGAGACAGGTAAAGGTTTTTGTGAACAACAGCTGTACATCACATTGTGATTTTCCTTCCATGGAAATTGATATTCCTCATATCGGATGCAACAGCGGGACGACAGCTTTTTTTGGGATTCTCGAAAATATGCTCTTTTTCACCAGTACCAACAAATTAATCAAGATCAGCAAAGCTCGTAAGCATTCTCAGTCCCCCAAAAAACGACATGTAGTTTATTGCTTTTGCTTCTGGGCGTATATCTGAGTGTACTTCAGATGGGCTCCTATTAGGATAAGTGAAGATTTTTTTCTTTCTTTCTCCCAGACATCTACGTCTAATAGCAAGCCCATTGAGTGTATCATATATACGTATATATATGTAGTGTTTTTTTATATACCTAAATCATTTCCTTCTCTCTATTTTGATTTACAGATATCACCAGACTTAGCCTACAAATACGGTCTGATTGCTGTTTTCCCACTCTAAACAATCTGCATATAAACACCTTTCAGATGGAGCCTCACCATATGAGCTTGGCCAAATTGCCATCTGTAGTGGCTGCAAACAAGATGGAGAGAACAATCCAAGCTGGAGAGACAGCTGGAGCTGGCTTAAAAAACTTAGAGATGAGGTCAAGTTTTGTGGGGAAGGGTCATCTGAACGAATGGCAGGACTTGGTAGCTTAAGGCGAATGACAAAATATCCACCCATCCTTCGATTTGCTGTACTGCTTATTCCCAGTAGGGTTCCAGGGGGGATATCATTCGGATATTCATCTGTTCAAATTTTAACTAGTGCTTTCTGAATGGAGTTTGCTTGTTTCCACTGTGCTTGTCCATGTTTTTTTTGCAGGGACTCAGACTTCCATGCATGTTCGGTTGATTAGTGATTCCATATTGACTGTAGGAGTGAGTGTACATGTGCTTTGCTGTTTGTCTCTCGGTGTTCCTGTAATGGACTGGCATCACCTGACAGGTTGCCAGTACATGGCATCATGTGCACTCCACCTCTCACCCTCGATTGTTTTTTTTTTAATGGATGCATTTTTCAATTTTATCATTTTATTTGCAAAATCCAGTCATGGAATAGAATGTGTTAACACATTAAACATCAAGCAGTTCAATTTCAGATGTTGGACTTGCAATAGTTTATGTTTTCCTTTTGTGTTTCCCTAATTTCCATCAACATACAGTAATAATCTAATTCTTGGTGTGTCATGTCGCAACAGTAATGAACCTCCAGCTGTCTAGAAAGACCCACGTGCCAGCAACAAGCCAGTGGGGCTAAAGACTGTCTCCATAATGCTTTTACCTTAGAAGCACGTGACACTTTCTCACCTGGAACCAAAGTTATTGTAGTTATGTTTATAGGATTTGGGCAAATTCACAGAATTCCCTAGAAAAATATAGGCATATAAACAGAAAACAGCTTCATCTCCCTTCCGTGCATTATTGATGCTGAGCAGTGAATAAACGCGGAATATGTTATGAACGTATTTCATCAACATATGACAACAGACCAAAAGTGGCTACCGGTATGCAGGCAAGTAATTAGTTGTAACCTCACTGCTGGTTTGGAAGCAAACAAATTCCAAGTTGACCAGAGAGGTAGATCGAAATAAGATTGTTTCAAACTGCCTGTGTCACCTACTGGTTGTTACCTACAGTCACAGCCTCAGTTCTTCAGTACACCCTGATATGGATAGAAGGAGAAGGGTGGGGGTTAGAGGATGGGGGGGTGGACCTGAGCACAGTACTGACCTGCCAGAAAAACGGTTGTTTGGAAAATTAAATGAATTCTAAAAGTGCAGAAAATGATTTAGTCGTGCTGATCTGGCTGCATTTTGAATAAATCACTGCTACCGAAAAAAGAACTAATTTGTGTTGTTGCACTGCGAGCATGATTGATGAGCATGCTCAGGGTTGCAGGAAAGAAGACACAGTTCAACAATGCAGCACAATATCTTTAAATGTCTGGGGGTAGGGGAGTCCTCTTTAATCTCTACAAGGTGCATCCATTATTGATATTGGTGAAGAGAATTCCTCCCAAGTAGCAACACAAATAGACTTTTTTTTCTTTTAACTTTCATGGTTTTTGTTGTTATTTTTCTGTGGGGCTACAAAAGCAAACTCTCCACTTTAAATTCATGGGTAGCAGCTGCCACTTGTATTTGTAGTCCATGAATTTATTCCAGCTAAGTCCACTGTGATGAATCTTTGCGAGTGTCAAAGAAGCTGCTTCATTTCAGCAAAAATGAAAAAGCCCAAGAACCGATATCATGTCCAATGATAATACACATGAATTGTGTTGAATTACAGTAGCCTTATTTATAGAGGTGATAGATATTTTTGCTGATATCTATTTTCGTGAATGATTTCTATCATTTAGTAGATGTCTTCCAGCTAAATGTTTTCCACCCGGTCCAAGCATAAATGGCACACTCACAGCTCAAACGTATGTTAATGGATACATGCAGCAAACTGCACCCATAAACCAGAGCCGACTAGGGGACAAAGAAACAAAAGCAGCAGCGAGAAGCATTATGCTGTTGTGAAGTGGGGCTAGATCTGACACCCCAGACATCAAATTGATATTAATAACTATGAGAAGCCTTTAGCTTTTGAGTTATTGCTCTTGCGGTCAAATACCTTCCAGGAGTCAGGCGCAGCTGAGAACATGAATGTTTAACAAGACTGCTGCATAGCTCACCTCAATGCGAGCCTCGAGCGCATGAGCTGAATTATTAACCACCACAAGCGTTGTCCAAATTCCTTCTGAGATTACACTTATAGGTCTACTCTCAGCTAAGTGTTAAGAAACAACGGAATTTCAAATGGAGAACCCCCTAAACACACCCTCAGCAAGTTTCATTTTCACAGTTTCAGTGAGTTAAAGTGAGCACATCACTCTAAGTACAGGAGCGTTGATCCACTCGCATACAATTTTTGGTATTGATGATTCATTTGGATTGATTAATGTGGCAAAAATAACAAGAAACCACATCTACCGTACCCCTGTTTACCAGAAAAAGTTTACTTCAGTTTTAAAGTGGAGTATGCAGCTGTCCTTCTCTCTTTATTGTCAATCACACCTGTTAAGAAATACTTTTCCAAAAAGGAAAATGACAAATGACAGATGGTAGTTTGTTGGTCTCTTCAATGTCTAAAGCAGCAATTCTTTTATCACGCGTCCTTTGGTCAACACTGTCGCAGGTTTTCAGCTCTCAGCTTTCATGCAGCACATAATCTTGTCTGCTATGATAAAAGTTACAAAGTTAAGCGCTCAGGGCTGTTTTGAATCATGAATCAATGAGTATTCTTTTTTTTTTCTGGTGAAATAGCAGCTGTCACTGTGCGATATAGAGTCTTTACTCAACTCCCACCACAGCAATATTAAGATAAAAAAACAATTAAAAACCTGGAGTGAAAGGAAAAATGTTGATAGAATGAGCACAAACTGATTGAAAATCAGTTGCAGGGACACCTTGTAAGACTTGGAGAAGATTCCCTAAATTTGATTTTGTGTTTTTAACATTTGATTTATTCTGCTTAAAAAAAAAAAAAAAATTAACTCCCTCATGGATTTTTATCCCATAACTAAGATGGAATTTCTTTCAACACACACTTGCACCCACAGTCATTTACAGAGAGCATCAGTCTCGTGATGTTCATAGTTTGCTCACAGCTTCTCCATGACTGCATTTTGTGTGTGATCCGAGAGCGGGTGCCACAAATAACGAACAGAACTCGTCCTACATGTTGCGGTTATAAAGTCGAGATTAGAATGGGCGAACCAGGAGATGGCCTGATTGGCAGCTGCATTGATAAACAGCACCCTAATTGGCTGTGGATAGGAACATCCCATCCATGACTGAGTCTGACAGCTATGCTGCTCTGCTTCAAAGCAAAACATCCACTTCCTTCTCTCCGGCACGAGGCCTCATTTTCACCAGCTGCCTCAGAGAGAGACACGGATGGCAGCCATCAACCTCCAAACCAACTGCGACACCCATTCACTCCCTCTTGTCCACATACACTGTAGTAACACTGTTGTGTGTGAACAGCGGAAGTTACCTTCACATTGTAATTGCCTGTAATGAATGCAGCATGCAACCTCCATGGCGTTAAAAAGCCTTTGTAGAGGGGCTTCTTCTGTAGATGCGGGAGACTGCAGTCAAATGATTTGGAATGAGGATGCCTGTATGGTATAAAATGGAGAATAGAAGTTTCTCATTAAACACACACACTGTGCTTGGTACAGTGCTGGAAGTACCTTGCAAGGGTGTTTGAAATGCTGCACTGTTAGTTTCCGCAAGCCCCGCTGTAAGCGAGACATGTTAGCTGCTGGTTCTAACCATCAAATGAACAGCAGTTCATACAGTCCTACATGCTTTATAAAGCCCGGAGGCACAGTGATGTGAAATAATCACAGTCGAAAAAACCAAACAGACATGCATTGTGTATATCGTTGTGATAATGAGCAAAAAACAATGTTTAGGGTTACAGAACAGTACAGAGGCTTGACATAACTTGAAGCTGCTGTCAGCTGCAATCTATTGATTGTTCTTCATCTTGGAGAAGAAAATGACAACATATTTGATTTTGGGTTATATTCAGCAGAAACCTTTCCTTGAAAAAAAAGGAAAAATATGTCATTTGAGATTGAAAACAGGTCATTTATGAGATATTTGTTGTCATGACAGTGTTTTATTATTTGTCTTAATATTTTTAAGCCTAAACTCAACTACATTCAAGAATTCTTCTAATTAAATGTTCTTCCTTTAACTTAACTCTGTTCCACTTCAGCTAAACAACAGGTACACATATAGGGGGGAACTTTTGTTCTAAAACACAAATTCGAACAAAAAAAAAGTCTTGCGATACCTTTGGCTGAATTATAGAAGGTGTTTTTCAATGCATTGTCAGGATAGTTGATTAATTCAGAATGTAGAGTGAAAGTAAACTAACTTATCAACGACAGCAAGTATTTTCTTGAGAGAAACTTTAAAAATAATTAACTTGTCCAGCTAAAATTAGCCAGTCAGTGCAATAACTTGTAACACTAATTTAAATTATAGTCAGCTTTTAACTGGATCATTAAATTGCATCTGTCATTTTCTCACTTTACAGTGTCATGCAACAGTTTGGGACTGTAAACAAGCTGTGGCCCCATCAGGCTGATTAGGGTCTCACACCCCTTCGGGAAGCTGTGATACTTGCCAAAGGAGGATGCTACTAGCTATCAACTATCCAGGGTGCCCAAATTTTTTGCTAGATTTACATTTTAATTGGCCTTCTTTCCTTTTCTGTTATAAAAGATTGAAATAAAACGTGATTTGGATTGAAAGGGTATAGCTGATGTATCTTCTGTAGCTTCGTGCATTTGGAAAAAAATATTTCATTTTCCACCTGCTCAATTGTTTACATTAAAAGAAATTTGGACTTTTCATGCCATTGCACACATGAAAGAAGAGAAGCAAGTTACTGACTGAAATATGTCCTTAAATGCTGCATTAAGCACTCTATCAATAGCTGAGAATCCTTGAACGAGGCAAAAATATTTGAAAGAACCAAAACAGCACATTTATAATGGTGGAAAAGACAATGCAAGTACTTTCTTTCGTACACTCTTACATTACATACCAGAACCCTCAACTCATTCTCCTTGTGAGTCCATGGTCATTTGACAAATGGTTTTGGATTAACCCAACATCTCTGTTTTGCAATTTATGTTGTTGTCAGTTGGATATTTGTTTTGCTCATCGCATGGGCGTCCTTTTATCCCACTCATGTCACGATAAATCTATTAAATCTGAATGTAGTTTAAATAGGAAGGACAAGAGGACAAAGCTTTCTTCATAAATTTGAATACTTGGAGATGGGCCCTTGACTATAATTAGTTTTTTCATGTGGTGATTTTAATTGAGATCAATTTAAATTCAGACCTACAAGCAGTTTCACGTAAAGTTAGTAACAAAACACAGGAGGTCTTGGGTGAAGATGGTACAAGGACATAAATAAATAAAAACTCTGAAAATGCATCATTGCGGTCTTCATAATGGTAAACTGATTAGACAGAGATTAGTTCCTATTGTTGTTTTGCTGCATTTGAACAGGTGACTGACAGCGTGGAAAACATCTGGGGCTATGTGTTGCGACATAACAATCACAAACAGTGCAATAGTTTTTTAGTTTAATCAGTTTTCTTAGTTTACAGTTGTGATTATGTTATGAAGAACTCTGCTTTTTGTTGGTTTTATTAAGCCTTTTTGCTAGTTTTAGTTGCTTTATGAGTCAACTCTAACATTGGCCTAAAATGGAAATCTGTTTTACCCACTTAATAAATATTCCTCTTGCTTTCTGGTCAGCAGAAAGTTTTTAATCTCGATTTTCATTGTTGCTGTAATACATTTATTTTTTGTAATTTGGCAGATTTAGCACCTTTCTTTGTTTTGTTGGCATTGTCAAAGTAAGAATTTGACATTTGCCTGTCAGAAGTTTGATTATTGCAGTAAGTAATTATGATAATAATAGATAACATAATTTCTTATGCCTGAGTACAGGCACTGCAGTTAACAAAAACTGAGTAATGGGATCACAATAAACACACTTTAATTACAGTACATTGTGTGATGCATTACTTCAAGCAGAAATGTGTGGTACTGCACCAACAATCTGTCCAAAGAGGAGAAAATCCTATCAAGGCTGTCTTCGGTTTGGACACTAATTATTTGGAGTTTGATTTATAGAGGATTCACACGGGTATGGGCAGCTGCTGATATATTTCAGGCAGTACTTTTATGCAGCAGTGTTCACCGGTGCCAGATATCCATAGTTGTATGTCCTATAAGCAAATTAAATGGATGTCAATTTGAGGTGATAAGCAGTCCAAGTTTGCCATTGAAAACACTTAGCCGACATCGATCTGACCGTTTCTTTGCTTTAATAACCAGTTTTAAAAATAAAATATAGCTTGGGTACAAATCTGTTATCACCCTCCACTATTTTGTACTGTATCCACTTATACAATCAAACAGTGTTAAATATAACCGCCGTAAATAGTGTAACTGTGAATTATTGCCACCCATTAAAAGCCGCTAATTATGGAAAATTGTTCCAGGGTTGTATTTGAGGGGGAAAAATTTTTTAAAATGAGCAGCAATGCATTGTAACCATTTTTTTATTTTTACTGTTTCAATACTAATCATTTTTAAAATCCATGTTTTGATATTCTCAGCAGGTGAAATAATGACAATGATAACCTGTTTTGTTAAAATTACATGTTTTTTCAACAATTGTGTATATAGTATAACAGCATCATCATTATAACTTTCTTTCTGCTAGATAACAAACCAGTCAAGTTTACAAACGGGTAAACCTAGCCTTGATCCAAAATGGTTTCTAAAGATGGCAGCCGTGTTCCAGACAAATCCTAAAAGATAACCCCCCCTCACCTGTTACTTGCAGGGCTATCAAGATATGTCATTTCTCTGTCATTTCTGAAATGAGAGGGTGTATGTGACATTTCACTCACCCTCTATGTAATTGATGAAAGGTTCAGTTTAAATTTTAAACAGCTTGAGAAAAAAAACGGCTTATTACATGGTGGTCCACAGAGTTGAGGACTTGATATTTCCAACTGAAAAGAGTAGGCTGACATTGTGTCACAGTTAACACAAGAAACTGTTTCTTCTTCTTTACTTTGTTCCCAAAGACAATTCCTGAATGTTACATTTTAATTTGAAAATCTTCATTCAAGCTTCTTTTTTATTTTCAGTGTTGTATGCTGGGATTCTTGTGTGCAATTAGAAAAGAACTTTTGTAAGATAAATAAATGATAAAAAAATAAATAAAGAAATAAGAAGCCTTGATTACCCCACTTTGTAATCACAGATGGTGTTATTTTCTTTGCCCCTTTGCTGATTAATTCACCTACATTTATTGCACTCTTTCCTCCGGTAATTGTTGAATACAGAAAGCTCTTTGAAGAGAAGTAAAACTTTTAGATGAATTAGTCTGTGACTCACAGCAAAGTTGGAATCCTTGGCTTGCCATAACATGGTGGGTGCAGGGGGAGATTGTGTTTGTTAAAACACTTAAAGGTCACAGGCCACAGAGGGCTGTCATCCCTGTTTCCTGTTGTCACCTTTGTGAGTTGAACTTATTGAGACTTATTTAGACACCTGTGCAAAGCAGGCGGTGATGTGCGTATTGCGACACCACAACAACCACAATATTAGCCTGTAATGAGGCTAATCACTGGCAGCTGGAAAGAAACATATTACATTCCTCAGAAACAAATCATGCTATGTTACCTATATCAAACATACGCCTATAGGGGATTAAGTCTTTTTCTTTCTTCTTATTGCTTGTTTTGGAATATGCCAGTTTATTCCTGCTATAAGGTATCAGGTACTAAAGTAATAAATCTGATTTAATATCTCAAAGGCTATTACCTCTTAATCTATAGTCCAGGTGCATGGCATCTATAGAGAGAAAGGATTTATTTATAAGTAAGAGATAAAATCTCAAATTTCAGAACATCCTTAAAATATTCCCTTTGTGCATTTTTAAAGCTAAATGTTTAAATGAGAGTGAATATGATATGCAGCGATGGAGGTAAAAACTGTTATGCTAATACCTTAGTACTGCAGGCCCTGAGGCCACTGCTCCTCTGCCATCCAGAGGGAGGAAATAGAGTCATCATTAGAAGAAGCTTGAGAAAGAGTCAGAATCTAGCAGAGACAGCGGAAGATGGAGAGAAATTACAGGTTCTCCCCCTACTTTCTTGCTCTCACTAATTCTCTTTGAACTCACAGCCAATTTTGCATGCTTGTGCAGACTAGCCCTCTAAGGCGGAATAGCCCAGTACTTCTGACATCTAACCCCAGTTCCCAACCTGTGGAGCCAATTCCCACTTGCCGACTGAACTGCCATCCTCAGAACCGCAGAGAGCCTCAGAGTCGACACACCCCTCAATTCTAGCCATCGCTTTCCTTTCTAACTCAGCTGGGCAATTTCAGTCTAAAGATGAAGAGTTTTGCAACAAAAATTGCAGCAAAGGCCATTTTGACAAAATGTGTTGAATAGCAAATGGGAATGCACTCAGTTTTATTGCTCAAATCACGCCAACTAATATTTCACTTTTTATTCCAGGCATAGATGTTATGAGTAGAGTAATCTATGCCATTTTTCTTTTTTTTCTTTTTTGCTGAAAGAGCTTTTAAATTTGCACTTTCAACTAATTGGAACTACTGGGGAAACATATACTATTAATGAACCCTGGTAATAACTGTGATCAATCTTCCTGTTCCAGCGCAATTTGATTTTGATTATGTCAAAGTCTTCCTCAGTTTGAAACTGTACATTGTAAAAGAGCCTGACAAAATAATGGAAACACCATGGTAAATGTCAGTTTTATTAGTTTGAATAAAATGAAGTTGGTCGCGATAACTGAATCATTGATTAATAGTTTTACTTCCCACTCCTGTTGCAGGGAGTTTTGCTGCAGGAAGGGGTTCCTTTCTGTTGCTCCAAAGTACATTTCCATTTGGACCAAAACGTTTTTAAATACGCTCACCGTCATGTGATTCAGATACACAGCCCGAGTGTTCCATGTGACTTCTCCTGGAAGATGGTAACAATATAACATTGCTGTAGAGTGATGTTACTATACCAAAAATATAATGATTAAGCCAAACACTTCCATGCTTGGCTGTCAGGGTCAGTTTTTATAGTTAAGTGAGACTACTTCTCATGAATGCTCCGCAGTCTGTTGCTGAGTCTCTCCTTTCACTCTGAATTAAACTTTCTAGAGCTGGTTTCTCTTTGTTTTCACTCAGTTCACCTGGAACGTTTCATACTTTGGTGGTTGATGTAATCAGTGGTGGTTGATGTTATCTAGGCACAAGTCAATTGAGCTTCAACTGTTTGCCCTACTTGGAAATCGGAAGGCTCATTGTCTTTAGTCTCTTTGTAAACTATTTGGTTTCAGATTAATATATTTAAGTGTGTTTAAACAAAAAAGAAATGTGTCATGCTGTTAATTGTCAAATGCCAGTCATATGCGAATTTTAAGTGGCAGACATCGTGATGTTGAATTAAAAAAAAAAGTTCCATCACACTGAGATTCAAAAGTTAAATATAAAAAAAAAACAATCAAGCCACTGTTGTTTAACGAAAAACCACAAACTATACACACACAAATGTGATGCTTGCTTTCTGGAAGACTAAATGTGGAAACACTGACCAGTTAAAACAGAATTACGCCTGTTTTCCTTTCAAAATCTCATTTGTGTTTTTCTTTAAGTCCAATGGGCAGATGTTGTTTTCATGACATTTGGATGTGTCTTGCTCACCTGGTTAAATTTGAAAATTACAAATAAAATTACAAATAAATTACAAATAAAGTATCTATATAGTTGCTTGTTTTCGTGAGGTATAGAGGACACTACCTCTAGAGTCCCTTTAGAATGATCCGAGTATGTTGATCTAACATGATGCAGCTCATGATTTGCTGAAACAAAACTACCTCACGCGTTGTAAGAAACTGTTGGATTAGCTTTGTGCTTATCAAAGAGAGCTCCAGCCTAATGGTCGGTGGTCTGATGCCATTTGAGAGTTTAAACTTGTATATAAGCGGCTCAGAAAGGTTAAAAAGATTCTGAAAGTGGTTAGCCTTCCATGTTGCTCATATTCACCTTTCAATAAAGAAAAACTCTGTAGTTCTGACAAATCAGCAGCATCTATTAAGGAGCTGCTATAAATAATTGCCACTGCACCTAAAACCTGAAACAAATATGCTGGCAGGCGAGGGTACTCCACGGTTACTTCACCTTTTGCATTCATATTGTGTTCTTTCATGTCTAATCATTGGAAATGTGGTCAAAATGTATGTTCATTATCAAGGTTAGTGAGCTAGAAAAAGGAAAAAAAGAACAGCTAAAACTATGAAAAATTCATGGCATTGAAAGTGATGCTGGCTAGAAACGCTCATTCTCTTTTCCTCATATCTGTCTTCATGAATCCAAAGTAGCAAATAATTGAACACGACTTTGTCAATATTATGAATCATCTTCATTACTTTTTTTAAAAAATGAAAAGGGAAAAGAAAATAAATTGTTTTTTAATGTTGAAAAAGTAGTACTGAGGCATTTTCTTTTAGCTGGCAAAGAAGTCAAATAGCTCCTTACCTGGTCGAAATGCATTAGTCACTTTGGCTGGGAAACTGCCTAAACATAAGGTCTTATGTGTTATATTCATAACTTGGAAGATATTATTGTAAGACAAGATGAATTCTCTGGCTCGTGATTTTAAAAAATGACTGGCAAAAGCACCAAACATGACAATGGACAATGCACCAGGACAATGATGAAGATGAGGAAGATGAGCAAGTGAATAATGCATGAACCATGCATCCAGACATATGCTGCTGCTTTTGAAGGGAGGGAGAAAATTCCCAGGTACATGCCTGTGTAGGCTCAGTCCACAAGATGTCTGGCATTTAATTCAAACAGAGCTATCAACAGGAGGCACCACACACAATCAGGGTGTAACAGTTAGCAGAGGTCAGCCAATCTTCACCACAAAATGATTGCTTTCTCTGCTATAATGTGGGGAGGGTGGATCTATAAATGAAATGTGTTTTTATGTTATCGTTTCATTTTGTCAGTAGTATTTTATTCAGTAAAATCAGTGGATCAGTGGTCACTGTAATATAAATTCTTTATCTTATGTAAACTGATTCCGTTAAAGACTATGCCCCAGCTACTGTTAAACTTCTCTTGCTTCATAACATAAAATCTTTCAACAACACCTTCCCCAGCCATGGGGCGGGGAATTTCTCTCCTTTCACCACCCATCAAGGCTCTCGTGCACATTATCATCTTTTTCTTGCCCTCAGAGATGTGAAGGAAATGAAGACGTGTTCCTGGAGTTGACATTGCCCTCAGCTAGAACTCGAATTAGAGGAGTAGAGAATGATCAGGTGACGTGATGGCTCATATCCATGAGTCATCCTGTAGTTTGAACTAAAATTGCTTCAGAACTGAAGAAAATGACACCTGTTTTATAGGAGGACATTTGACAGCTTAGAAGCCTTTCACTCAAATTATTTCTAGGCCGTATTCTTCTTTAGTTGATGCAATTTTTTATGTCTGTTCGTTTGGGAAGACAAACTACATCGGCAAAGCATTTCAGATATACAGCATCTCTGAATAATTGATTCTTTTTGTTTGGTCATTTAGTCAAAATGCTTTATACCCTAAGATACATTCAGCCAGTGGTTGGGGAACATGTTTAAATATTTAGATGTGTCTAAACCTTTGACTGGTAGTGTATCTAACGCCAGCTTTTTTTTGTATTGCCAGCTCCAGTAGTTATGTTATTTAGTCATTTTTCAGAGGATTACATTCTTCTGTGGACTGGAACTGACACAAATGAGGCATATTAACTTGAACATATATGTAGCTATTTGTTCTTTAATATTGCAATATTTATTTGATTGCCGGCCAAGAACTGACATCTTTTTTCAGCAGTGGACCAGGAAAAGCAAGGCTTATGTTGACTTGGACTTGAAGAGAGGCGTAATTCCAGGTTATATTTTCTTAATATTAGAATCTAAATGCTGCGGCATTGTAAATGTGCAGTGGGAGTCTGTATTCTGCTGTGTGACTTAGAAAACATGTGTTCCACAAAACAGAACTGATGTGCCTGAAGCTGCAATTTCTAAGACAGCTCAATTAAATATCTCAGCTTCTGAGTGACTCATCAAGTCTTCCGTGCATTTAAAGAAAATCTCTTTCAGCACCAGTGTGCACTGAAGATAACTGCACAGTTTATTTTTGGGCCAAAGCCCTGGTTTGTGCTGCGTATGCTGAAATTTCCCCTTCATGTCCGTCTTTTAAAACGTCCAGCCAGAACAAATGTGCTGTTTGCTGTGGCAGGGTGGCTGCTGACCGCTGGCAAATGTTCACACATTAAGCTCGAGCTTATTCTTTAAAATGAAAGGCATCAAATGAATTTGGTAATAACACACTGCACACTGATGTATGCGGGCTGCACAGTGACAATATGATGATGATCCAATAACATGTACTAAATATGTACTATACGTTTACATCGTGCACAGCACCAACAGTTCCTTTGCATTCAACATTCTGCAAACTTCTCGGAAAGAAGGCAGGAGGGCATCATACACTCAAACGTTTTGATGCTCCGACTCACCCAGAATTGCTTTGTTTGAATATCATAATTTAGACTTTTTCCAATGTGTTTTATCTACACTGTTTGGGTTTCTTGTCATTTCTACCTGTACGCTGAATGTGCCACAAAGCGGGACCCCATGCTCCATGTGTCAATTGGCTGGTTAGAGTTGAATGATCAGCCAAGATTTCTGCAGTGGCAATTTATGTTCAAGCAGTCTTCGGTAGTAAGCTGGTTACATCAGTAGTTGAATCGTGATTGAAAATATTATCAAGGTCCTGCTGAAAATTGCAGTCAACTCTTTTTAATTTCTAATTTCCATTCCAACTGACCCTTTGTCGGCAGCCCACTGTGTCAGATTTTGGAAATTGTTGGCATTGCTATATGTAGTATCTAATTGTGTCTAACCATGAGTTTTCATTGACTGGGGATGTAGTGCATTGGTAGATGATAGCAAGTCAAAAGTAAGCAATGAAGTCAAAATAAAGACACAAAGAAAATGAAAAACAGACATCTCGGTTGGGTTTCACACAGGGAGGTTGATGTGTCTCTCCATCTGTTCTCCATACTTAAATGTTAGTTGTACCTGACAGTTAATCACATTGGAAATTACTATTCTTGCAGCCAGTTTGTCACTTACCACCTTAGAAGGAAAACAGGTCATATTAGGGTGTAGAACGGTTTATAAAACTGTCGTGAAGGGCTATCTACAAACAGCAGTGTGCAACAAATGCATGGTTACAATCACTACTCTTCAATTGATTTATGAAAAAAGGTAAAAAATACCCATGATATTTTTGCATAAGGCAAATTCAGGCAGTAAATGATCCTTAATGCTCAGCACAATCAAGATAATCTGTATCACTGGAAACAAACCCCAGAAATATTCTCATTGTTATAGCTCTGTTATTACTTGCAAACACTGGGGCAAGATGATGCTTGCACTGTAATTTAGAGAGAATTATATATGAGCACAGAGGCAATTTTTCTTTGTTACTTACAGGTGCAGCTAAATACAAGAGCACCAGAGTGGCCCAGACAGTAGCCCAGAAAAGTAATGTTCATCAGATTCCTTGGAGACAAAAAAGAATGCCATCTGGATTGTATTTGACTTTTCAGTCAGAGCACAAACATCTGGGAGGCAGAACATTCACTCATTTCTCTCTACACTCGTCCACCCACATTTTTCCTCTTACTTTGCAGACCTAGTGTGTAGTGAAAGGAAGCCTCTATTACAAGTGGTTCTATTAAGTGCCCTCAGTGGAAGATTTTTAAGTAGCCTTGTGGTAGAATCAGCTCCCACCTTCTCTCTCCGCTTTCTCCTTGGCTCTCACGCTCTTCCTCTCCTCTCATTTTCTTAGCACCGACCGACCCTGAGAGCACTAAGAGACACTTGTCTCTTCTCAAAATGGAAAATGAGATGGCTTCTTTCTCTTATTCTATCCCCTTCACTCATCTTAGGCACTGTCATAGGGATGGCCTTCAGAATTTAGCAAGGCTATTCAGTACTAACCCAGGCTTATGTTGGAAATGAATGCAGATCAGTACTCTTATCTCAAGAATGTTTGATACATCCAGAAATGCCTTGTGCAAATTATAATGAATTCTTGGTGAGTCTGGAGCCCTGTTTGAATAGGGTGAGCTATAGGCCGATTCCCCGGCTAAGAGGAACAGAGGATATCAGCCTTCATTGTCAAGCCTGACAAGATAAAGCTGACTTGAAAAGCTGATCAAACTGAGCCAGGTTTTGCGTGGTGAGGCGAGAAGTGGTGGTATAGGTGGCTGCTCTGAAGTGTAAACAGATTTCTGACATTGACAGGGACACTCTCATCTCACCGAGAGGGTCAGACAGAGGCCGCACCCTAACCTGAAGCGCCGCCACTACCTTCTGAGGTGACTCGATGACCGCTCAATTCCTTATCTCCCGAGTGTCAGCACCGGATTGCCACGTGGTGTCTTAGTGGCTGCAGGAAGATAAAAAAAAGGCTGTATTTGTCCTTAAGAATTTTTAAAAACTGGTGATTTGTTTGATATTTTGCAAAAAAACAGTCATTATCCTTCAGCTCGTTATTCTTTTGGCTCTGTATGTGCGCTCCGTGAGAAATTTCCTGACACCTCAGCAGCAGAAAGAGTTTTTTTTTTGGTGGGGACTGGTAATGAATGTGGTTATTAAAAGAACAGCTGTACAACACGATACAAACATATAAATCGGAATTTCTGCTGTAGCATGCGGGCCATTTAATAGCACAACAGACAAATGCATCTCGTTTGAGACGTCACCTCATGCACCCCTCGCCCGTCTTCTCTTATTCTGTTATATGTGTGGTCTCTTATGATCGACCATGCTCGTTGATTATTACATTAGGAGAGTCGCGTGCTCAGCAGTCAAAAGTATTACAGCCTCCACGACTGTAACACCCATGTGTCTTCTCCTCGACATTTTCATCTCCTATGCAAATACAGACCCAATGGAGCCAGTAATCATTCATCAGGAAACCGTCTCCAAATGGTAACTGCTTCTGTCCTGCTCATTCATTATTCATCACCATGGATGGGTCAGGCAGTACGAGCCTCCTCTAGTACCTCATACATACTTAGCCTGATATCTCTGTTTATGTCTTTTACTCTGAGTATAAGAAGAAGGGAAAAATCCAATGTTCACTTAACGGCGCTGTCTACAGTGTCAGAGGTGAAGCCGTGTTCCTCGACTCTCTTCTCCTCCCCTGGTTTCAATAAAACACCTCCCCATTTCCTGATACTCCTCGTTATTACTGTCTTTAATGAGAAACTTCAGCGTACACAGAATACTCAGCAAGAGCACATTTCACATATAAAAGGGAAATGTATTTAGGAGGAGCTGCAGGCAGAGTTTTGTCACGAATGTGACAGGTGGTGTGACATGCAAGCAACATCTAAATAAACAAGTTAATATCTAATATCTATTGTCTCTCTTGCTATCATGTGCAGTGCCTAATTCAAATTACACTGTGAAGCAGCAGAAACATCAACCCAACATTTTAACCTAGCAAAGGAAGAAAAATTAGCTTCCTTGGACGCAGCTGTGTGCTGCTGTGTGTTTCTGGTGTCTCGACTCGATCCCTGCAGGAATTTTTCTGTCTGTGTATTAATATCTACTTCAAAGCGAGTGTGCTCCCCTGAATGTGTTGTGCATCCATTTAGACGCCTATCGTGTTCTGTTATAAACCCCCAAAGCAGACGTCATGCAAACATATCAAAGGCAACTGCATGCCAACCTACTGGCTGTGCTCTATCATTCAGTAAGTCACCTGTTTAGGTTTATAATATGATTTATTTTAATGCAAAGGCCCATACTTATGATGGATGATTTCCATGTGCAGCATTAATCAAGGCTGTCGAATGGTTTATTTGTCACAATGCAAATTAATGGAAAGAAAAAAAACTGTTTGTATAATGCCATGAAACTGTATTTTTAATTTACTTTGCTAATGGATCAAATTTAGAACTGTTGTATTCATTCTTTCTCAGACTTGGTAGATAAGCCAAATTCATTTTAGATTACTTTTGAGACAGCTTCAACTCGGGATGCTAAAAAGTTTGGTTTTCAACTGTAAGGGGGTTCTGGAGTTTCTAAAGAGGGCCCAGGTACATCCCCTCCAGTCTGTCACCACACTTAAATGGACCGTTCTCTGGGCCCTGCAGCTCCCCCAGATAAAACTGCCTGTGGTGCAATTTCCTAAAACCCCCAGGGCCCATAATTCTCTTTGTAGGTTGTCTGACAATTTGCTAAGCAGTTGAGTCAGGAACACTGCAAGACTGAGAGGTGTTGTAGCTCTCTGAGTGTTCACAGCACAAAAGGCTTTACACCAACAGTGTCAGGCTTTATAAACAATTTCGATTTTCAAATATTTGTCTTTAAAGGTGGAAATCAAATTCTGAAATACCTCACAGGTCATCGACATTATATATCTAGATATTTGTCAAGTGGGGTTCAAAGAAACTTTATAGCCTAAATCTGAAGAAAAAAGAAAGAAAAATGACAAAACCGGATTTTCACTCTCAATCTTTCAGCGATGGTCTTGATTTAGTGCATTACACAAGTTAATTACCTCGCCAAGTGTGCAAAAGTCGCACCAAAGGAGTATGTTAGCTGTTTGCTAGAATGACTTACATTCAAGACACATGAGATGCTTCGACTGCGTATGTGTTGAATGCCAAGTCCTCCAATGATGCTCAGTCTTCCCCTCTACTTGTTATGTTACAGACGTGATCATGAGGGATTTTTTTCGGCCCTTCATATCAAGCCATCTGTAATGCTGCAAAATATCACTTTGCCACTCACAAGGACACCAGTAACTCTGAAAAGTTCAATTTATGCAAAAATCTGTTGTGTTGCCTGTAAAGAGCTTAATATTTGTGCTGGTTTGTGTGTCTCTAAGTGTGAGGGGAAGAAGGGACAGCAAAATACAATAATAAAAACCTGTCTCTTCTGCTGTTTAAAGTTAGGCACGAAAGTCAAAGCATATTTTCAGCCTTTTTACATTTTTCTCTTCATAGCAAACTTTTCCTAATAAACCTGTAATTGATTGTAAGAATGAAATTGCCTGTTACAATCTGAGATGGAGCCGCCAGAGAGATGGCACAAGGGACGGGAAGTTACAAATGAAAGGACACGGTGAAAGATGCTACTTTAATTCACCGCAACCGATTTGATAATAAAACCTGGGCCCATTTCACAGTACACCCAATTTCATCTTTAGTGAGTTCTGCTATCATGGCTGTTCGAGTTTTATGCATCACAATCAACTCTGCACATTCAGAACCAGAGTGTTGTCTGTCATTTCATGATGTAATTTGAAATTACCTTTTCCTATCCAATTATGAGGATATTACATGAAATTAAACGCTAATTGCATCATTACTTCACAATTTTAAAAGTCCTCTCATCTTTGAGAACTTTTGTTTGATCAGTCTTAGCTAATTTTGCTATTTGGAGCACACAGGTTCCAAGGTGACATGAAGTATGAGTCAATTCTTCATATGATGGAAGTAATTAATTACGATGTCAAATTCAGGGAGCATTCATGCCTCCATTTTTCTTCTTAATTGAGGCATAATTTAGAATTTTGAAAGATGGCAGATCAAGTTTAATGAAGATCGACACCTGTTATTTCTCTCCATCTCCCCCACCCACCACTGACTGCAATTTATCAATGGCTATGCCCTCGGAAAAGGGTAGGTTTCTCAGAGTTCGCTGTCTGAAGGGTTGCCTCCTAACACGGGGACAATTGGTGCGCAAATGCGTGCCACCACTAAGGGCAGACCTGGATGACAGAATTTGACTTCCCTACTTCTTGTCGACTCATATCCTGTGGAAGTGCAGTCCTTCTGCGCGATGACTTCATTTTGACCGCAAGCAATGGCCCCTCAAATGCGTCTCAACATCATTGGCCCCTGAAACCAATTTCAGCTTTACAATATGTCAAAAGGTCAGAGACATGTTTGACGCTGCACATCCTGGCAAATGATCAGCCTTGCACTAAAATTAAGGCTACTGCCTGGATGTGGGAGGAGGATTAATTACCCTCGACAATCTAGCTGCGCTTGATCTCGTGTGCTCATGCTTAAAGTGCTGATGTTGAGGAAAAAGTACTTCCACGTGTATTGAGAATTCAGACCTATAATGTTTATCTGCATGTAAAATATGGCTGGGTTTTACGAATGTCAAAAAAAAGAAAAACATTTCAATCTCAATTTTGAATAAGTTTTGATATGATGTAAAATGTCAAATAATTGGGATTTTTCAAGGGTTATTCTTTCTTTAAAAAAAAAACAAACAAAAAAGCAGTGGAAGCACATTTTCATTATGTTACAACAATTTGAATTATTTTTCTTCAATGAAACCTGTAAAGTTAATGTTTCAGTTACAGCAGTTTGAATTGTCTTGTACATGAAATGAACAGCAAAATTTACCTGCCTTCCCTTGTTTTCAGACACAGAGCCATACATCTAATCAAGCCTGCGACCATGATGGCAAACAAAAGAAAAAATCCTTTTTTGCATGCTTTTTAATGTTTTTTCTAATATATGTATAATGTTTTAGTAAATACAATTAATTTAACTTTTTTACTTGAAACTTTAAAAGAGAAAATAAACAAACCATTTAGAAAATGTTTTTATAAAGAAGCATAGTTGACTATTCTGAGATTAATAAAAAAATAACTCACACATCCTCAGAGATTTTGCGCATCCTACCCAAATCAATGCAACACACAGAGCTGCTAAACCAACCACCACATCTTCAGTCCAGAGAAATTCACTTGAGACCAACCTGTGTAGTTCTGTCACAGGACAGGAGTCTTAATCATACCACAGTAGGCTACTTCCATGACTCTGTTTGCGTTGCTTTTTTTTTACATGAAATCAAATAGAATGTGAGGACTGTGTGTGTGTGTTTGTGAATATGTGTGCATGTGAGGATTTACTTGTTTAAAGAGCAAGAGTAACAGTTCCATTAAATGAAAAACTAAATAATCATTGTTTGTGTGTAGCAGATTGGGCAGCTTGAAAAGGGTTAAGCATGAGTGGATTAAAACGCCGGCACACATCAGTTTCCATACTCTAATCCTCTTAGTGCCCACTCTTAATACGTTTTTATATCTCTCCAATCTCTCACTGAGGTGAAATATCAGATTAGTTGCCGGGCTTTGACTATATCTTATTACATCCTTATCTAACACTGAGGTTGTTAGCTTCCAGGGAGGGCAGCCTCAGTGCTGTTCAAAAGCCACACTGCTGTTTGCTTAAGAAATGCTGAATTAATTCATCATTATTGTTTTGGTTTGGTTTGATTCCATAATGTTGCTTTTGGATGATATTGATGATCTGCCCAATCACCTTGCTGATCCATCCATTATCAATACCGCTTATTCCCTGTTGGGGTCGCGGGGCGAACTGGAGCCTATCCCAGTGGTCAACGGGCGAGAGGCAGGGTACACCCTGGACAGTCCATCGCAGGGCCACACACAGGACAAACAACCACTCACACTCACATTCACTCCTAAGGGCAATTTCCCCAATGTCCAATCAACCTAACATACAGGTTTTTGGACTGTGGGAGGAAGCCGGAGAACCCACGCAGACACAGGGAGAACATGCAAACTCCACCCAGAAAGGTCCTGGTTCCCCCGGGATTCGAACCCAGAACTCTCTTGCTGGGAGGCGACAGTGCTAACCACCACACCACCGTGCTGCACCTTGCTGATTTGTACTTTAATTTAAAAAGTAGTTTCTTCAGAGTGACTTGATTTATTTCAGGTGGCTGGAGCAGGAAATACGATGTACAGCAGATCCGGTGTTTGGTTCAGGTGAAAATAGAAACCAGTTCCTGCTTTTTCCAGGTGATTACAGGAGGAAAAAGTGCACCAAAGACATGATCTCTATTGACTTGGGCATAATTAAATTTGTTTTTCTAAACCCACATGGACACAGACGCAACAACTATGCAATATTCGAATCTGAGTGCAAATACTATGAACGGTCTATCAAACCAAGGCTTTCATGTAATTTCAACACTACCCCCAGGTGAACTAGAGCTCATGGTGTTTAGATCAATCATATTGTTGCAGAAGTTAATGAAACATATGAGAACACAGGAGTCAAATCAATGTGAGTGCTTTCATCAAAGGGTCTCTGATGCCATTTAACAGAGATCCATATTTCACAAGTATCTCATATAAGACAAGAAAGGCTAAATTATTGCTATTGACCAAATCTTTACCGAACCGTCTGGCACGATGAACCGAAGATTAACTTATTCAAAGTTACTTTACAAAGTTATAAATCAGTGGTGGACACGGTGGCTTGGAATACTGTATTCTCAGTGAAGTAGAACAACGTATCAATCACACTAAAGGTTATGAGGTGCACTTCTGACACGGTGCACTTGGAGCAATGCCTAATCAGGTCACCTTTACAGAGAGCTCGATTAAGGCTGAAAAAGTGAGCCCATTCTGTGTCATTTCCCTGTTTTTTCTGCCATGAAATGGTAAGCATTGCTTTCTACTTCCAAGTGGCCTCAAGCTTTATCAGTTTTGTTTGGGATGATTCAGAGACATGTTGGTCTATTTAATTCAAGCAACAATGATGAGGAATTTAAGGAAAACATCAGATCGTGGCCTTGCAGCCATTCAAATTCAATAACACATATTTATCATACCACCTCATACACTCTCACCATGTTAATAGAAAAATAGCTGAAGTCAGATTTCGTAACTAAATCGCGGCGTTGTTCATTGACAAGTTCAATCAGATGCATAAAAACTGGGCAACTCAATTGGAATTAACTGAATCAATGCCTGTTGTGCTAGTATTGAATGCTATATAAATTTGCCTGCAAAGAACATTTCAAAAGTGTTGCCGTCTGTGTATCGATGTTTCTTTCCGGCGAACAGGGGATATTGCACCTGAGATAATATCGTATTTCTGTTATTTGTGTTAACTGCTGCAAGGCTGATGTGGCTGTGTTTTCTGTGTCGAAATGTGAGTTTTACAGCCGGTAAAGATATTATGTTAATATATCATACAGAACACCCAAATGGTGTTTTTTCTGCTGTCGGTTTAATGGCTTTAAATAATTCATCATTGTATCTCAATTGTTGCTCCTTGGAATTTAGGATTTAGTTGGATTTTCTTTTTTTAAATTCTTTTTATTGCACGTATATATTTATTCAACCAGACACTGTACACTGCATCCACACCAACTCATCAGCTAACAAAACACCACCAGTTCCCATTTCACAGTGACACATTGCTAAACGACTCACCTTTGACGTGCATTGTATACTCTGCTTGTTATGCTCATGCCAGCAAAGCAGTGCACTTTTATATGGGCATAGAGAAGGGACCAGTTAATCCACAGGGTTATGATAGTGAAAGCTCCTCTTTATTCACCTGAAGATGATCCTGCTTTTGCAGCCCTGTGAAGTACAGATATCAGTCAAGAGCCAAGGGGAGAAAAAGTACACAGATATGCATTGAATGCTCACCCTGAGGTCTGCGCAGGACTGTGATGGCTCATCCATAAAATGTACGGGGTTGTTTCACGTTGTGATCACAGGGCTGTTGTACTGGCAGCAGTATAAACACATATTGATGGGGAAGGTTAACAGTGAGGCTGCAGGAGAGGTTGGAGGAAGCTGTGTTTGACTAGACTTAATAAGCTGGGCAGTGGGAGGAAACATGGTTTGTGTGTGATGGTTGCTGAGTGCATTATTCCTGATGTCTTTGCTCAAAGCAGCTCATAAAGCAAAGTGGAATCTAGTCAGCTATATGAAAAATCTTAAAAAATTGTTTTAAAAAATGTGAAAACAGGAATGCATTCACCATATTTTCTCTTTGTCAAGGATGCACAAACTAAATGTTTCCTGGTTACTTCGGATTTATAGATTTATAGAATCACAAGCTGTCTCATTTTAGAAAATATGTCTACGCTATTTAATAAAAACCCAATTGATAAAGAAACAACGAATAGTCACAGTTTAAAAAAACAACGTATTTCTAACAATTCAGAGTTACAGTCAATGCACAGTTCTGAGTGAGTTTTACCTCCAGCGCTGCCATTCAGAGTTCACTTCCACGGCGCATTGATCCTGAACTGTGTCTTGGAAAATAGCCAGAGCCCAGGGAGCAAGAGGAAAAATGTTGAGTAGTCGTTCCAAAGATGCCCCCTGCTCCCCCCCCACCTCAGAAACGAACTGCTGACACCATCTGCATCTCTTGACTCACAGTTCTCTCATAAATTCAAATACATGGTTGGTTGAGACTCATGAATGAGAAGGAACAGCCCAGGTGGAATACAAATAGCAAGGCTTTACAACCAAATCATGACGCGGTTTCCAGGGAGGCAGAGCCCTTGAGTGTGATCATCTTTCCTGCCATCTCTTCCTTTCTCCCTCTTTTTCTGTGGCTGCAGCATGAAGCCAGCTATGGGGAATTATCAGTGAATGAAACAACTGTTGACACAAAGAGAATTCTTTTTTTGCCCTTGCTCCACTGTACAGGCAGTGGATTATGAAATCATGTGATCCATCCCGAGTCCTCAGGCCTTGGTAAACATTAGCTGACACATGGGGGAAAGGAATCCCCACAGCCTCAGGCCCAGATTGCCTCCTGCCAAAATAAGCTGCAGTATGCCAGTATAAAGTAAAAGAGATAATGAAGCTTGGAGGTTCAAGTAAGATAATTTATCTGAAAAATTCAGTCATTACCACCTTTACATACCTGCAGGTTGTACAGAATGAAAGAGAAACTGAAGGAACATGTTACTGAAAACAGAACTCAACAAATTACAACAAATAGCAAATGCATACAGTGCTGGCTCTGTTTTCAGATACCTGTTAAGATTCACAGCTCAATATATTAAGATAAGCAACATTAGTGTGAAAATCATGATAATTTTAATCAATAAGTTACATTGCATTCCTGTTATGGAAAACGCAATGTCCTCCTAATTGCATCAGCTAAAAATGCAAAAAGGCAATCATTTTAATTCCTTTTATTGGGACATAATGATAATATCCATATTATCATTTTTATGGATGGTTTGTTGTGGAACATGTGTGTCTGTGTGAGATTGTGGCTGATTGCTTCTGAAAAACAACAAACCCAAAAGCCTTTTATTGCTGAAATACAGGTTCAAATGAACTGATTGAACATATTCATAAAACTAGCAAATTGCATCCACTTAATTTCAAATGAATGCACCCAGCAACTTATCTGTGTAAATAAACAGACTCCCAATATCCATTACACGTTACCTGGAGGTTGAGAAAACAAGTCAACAGCAACCCATTACATATAGAATTAGAGAATGTTGCACAAACAAAGCATAGCCTACTGTCACTTTGTGTTAGGATCATTCTGCAATCCTCTGAAAATGATCTACCGTGACTCCATAACATGGCCCACACATTCCTGCACTGTAGTACAGTGTTCAGCACAGTTTGTGTCCCATTTCAGAAGAGCATTGCCCGACGAACTCGTTGCTAAAACTAGAAATTAACATTTCTAACATGGCTCTTGACTTATAATTCATCAAGATAACACCATTTTTTATATTTACCTAAGTTCATCCCAGTTCTGCGATCAACCTGTGGCCACCAAAGTGTATCCTGATCCTCGTCCAATGACAGCAGGGACAAACTCCAGGACCCTGCGAGCCTGAATAGGATTAAGCAGATATAGAAAATGGATACCAAGATGAAATAAAGTTCTGAAAAGATTAAAAGCTTTATATAGTTTCTCCACATCTACACCTCCAATAAGGTTGTCATTGTGGTGTTAGGGGGGCTTTCACATAAGTTTCCGATTTTCCTTTTGAACATGAGTAATCTTGTGCTCTTGCAATATAGGTGCAGCTTTGATGATACGGCCAAAAAGTCAGCTACAGCAATTTTTGTATGTTTGTGTACTTTAGCTGTCACCATCTGCCTTGAACGCTGTCAGGGTAGGGTGAAGTCAGGGAGGCGTAACTCGCCTGGCATACTAAACTGTGGTGAACTGATGGCGAAAATGAATTAGTTTGAAAGAAAATTGAATTTGATAAACCCTCTGATACACCGAATGCCCTCGTCTTCTCTGTTGCAGGGCTTACATTTGTACCAGTTTTCTCATTGGTACTAATGTGTGGAAAAAAGTGAGGATGGGATCACAATGCACACCAGACTCAAATCCCAAGCATGGGCTTAGTTCCATTTGGTAAAGATTACAAACCCTAATATGTTTATTTTAAAATGTAAAGAACCTCCAACTCTCTGTGGATCAAAAATCAGTGTGTGATGGTAAAATACAATCTGCTTACCCCAGACCACTCTGTGCTGAATGCACAATTAGAGTATACTAAACAGCATGATGTGCCTTTCAAGTCCCATCTCCTTAATCGCTCATTGCACAGAGGGATTTGAGTCTCCCAAGGAAGTCAATCCCCCTGTATCCCTAGGTTTTTCTGTTACGAATATATCTATAAAAGGAGCTGCCAACCTCCTGTAGCACCTTACGCCACCTTCAACGCCAAAGGCTTTGAAGACAGCTAATTTCCATACTAATTTCCTTCTTTTCTCCCTCCCCTCAGCGTAATTCCAGACCAAGCACGAGGCAAGAAGACATGTGTCGCTTGATCTAATGGTGGAGGACTAATTGCATTCTGGGATACATGCCTGGAATTTAAAATGTTCAACAAATAAAAAAAAAAACAGAAAAGAAATCATGTTGTGCAAGCAGACCACATGCAACATGGAGACAATTAATAACCATCCTTCAGGGGGAGAAAATTTGGATTGTCCAGCCTCCCAGAAGACTGCACTGCTGCCTTTATTGATATCTGTGGCCAGATAGAGATAGGCCTGCCATCCCCGGGCAGCGTGACTCCACCGGGTCTACACTGTGACTGGACTGTTATGAGGCCAACTTAGCCAGCCTGCTCCAATCATAAGAGCACAAACAAGCCCGTAACCACACTGAATGCTAAGCCAGATCAGTCTCGGGGGTGGTTTGTCAGGTTTTGCGGGGATAACATAGCATGAGATTATTTTCTCCCTCTCCCGCTTGCGCTCGCCGACTCTCTCCCTCAATTTCTATCTCTATGTGTCTGTTATTTTGAATTCATATCTCTCTGAGGAGTAGAATGCCTTTTCGCCCCATGCTGACAAGCGCGCACACTCACATCCGTATGCAGTGGCATAGACACAAAAGTGCCTGCATGCTTACACCCACACTCGCTCTCACCTCGTATCTACCCTCAACACAAGCAGCCAAAGCATTCAAGTTCTCCATTTATATGGTTCAGCTGTGAAATTAAGATGAGGTGTTGACAAGCTAATGTTGAAATAACTAGAGCCACTAATTTGCAGACAGCCTTATGGAGCCCGTTCCATCACATGGTCCTGAGGCCCTGTATTAAGGTGATGGAGTGTAACATTTTAAACTGGCACAATCACAGGGCAAAGTCCTCATTACCATGAAGACACCGGTGGTGCGTTATGAAAAGCAATAAACACGACCCTTCCCAGTGCTTCTGCATCTATCACGCAGACGACATATGGGTGCCCGTAGGGGTGGCTGTGCTTACCCGCCTGGGGCCGGCTAACAACACTGCCACGGTCAGTGTGAGAAGCCACTTTTTCACCAGCAGGAAGTCAACGTTTGTTAAAAATGAGACTCCAAGCTTCTCAAAGAGGTTTTGCTGTATGTAAACAGCAGTACGTGCATCTGCTGTTCTAATTTTTTTTTTTTAGATTAACAGAATGGGTGGTGTTTCTGCTTGTGTGGAGGGGATGTTGTCATCCTATAAACCTAGCCTTGTCTGTTTTAGCAGCACACAGGCTAGTCAGGATTTAGGGAATTACCATGGCTAAACCAGACACAGCCGCTGAAAACATTATGGATATTAGATTAGATGGGGAGATTAAAGAAAGGGAGGGGGTCCCAACAATATGTTTTCATCTTCTTGATTCCAATGGTCTCCAATTCAAAGCTTAGTGAACACGTTTACTTAAAAGTGTACAACGCGGCTCACCAAACATGCACAAATTCAAAAGCAGTGACCATGATGTCTCTGTTCACTGCTTCCTGCTGAGCTGGTGAGAAAGGAACACAGCAACTCTAATTTATCTTGACAGGAAAACCGCTGTAAACACCCCCACGGGGGCTGACGAGATAAGTGCCATGTTGTTGAGATGGTATCAGATGGCAGCAATGTCCCACCCAAGCGCCACACTACATTTCCAGGTGTTCTATCCACCATGTTGTGCCTATTAATCAGAGGTGACACTGAAGAAACCCAGCAACACAAAACTAATTGACCGTCCGCCAGGTGAACAGAGGCACACGTTGTCATGGATCTGTTGTCTATTTTGAGTGTTGGATTAGTGGGAGCATTTTTTGGATTTTATATATACATATTTGTTTCTTGAACGAGCCCGGGCCTCATAACAAAGACAACTGATTGTGCACACTGCTGTAATCAGATCAAGATGAAATCTCCAGCTCTGTAGTGTGCCGTTGATTACACGCATTGTGTTTCATGCTATGGAGATGGGGAAAGGATGTTAAATGTCGGGATTTTAGCAGTCAAGCATTCAATAACACGCTGCACCAAAATTGGCAGGCAATATAGCTGATACAGCTGTCCGAACCACCCTGGTTCTTTCTCTCGTTCTTTCTTTCTAATGCAATAACCAGTTTAGCCCACCTAGAGCAAACACAGCCTCCGTAAAATATTTGTTTCAAAAGAAAGCTGCTCTAAGGTCAATCCTCATCAGGGGAAAAGTATGTTAAATACAGTATTGAATTTACGTGGGTGAAATTCTTCTGTAAATGACAAACATGAAGAATGGTTCAAGGGTCAAAATACAAATTATGAAGTATACTCTTTCTCTTTTTTCTTGTGTAGCTCCTACCGGCAAAGAAAAGAGAAAATTCACTGACTGAACCGGAATTTGGCTGTATGTCTAATTCAAGTCTCATAAAACAAAATTGAACTTGCTAATCTCCAGTACAAAATACTACAGTCTCTACTGCATTTTAAAATAAATTATACACATAGGTGCAGCTTAAGCTTATATTTGCCTGCACATATAAATATGATGTTTGCAGGCCTTCCAGAGGTCATCCAAATAACAGGGCAAAACTGAACTAAACTTTGATTGTACTGTTTTTTGTACAGTTTTTTTTTAATTATTTATTTGTATTTTCATTGTACTGTTTGAAAATACAAATTTCCATGTTTCTTCATAGTATGATTTTGTCCTGAATCCTTCATTAGAGACTACCATGTTATATCCACTCAGCTAAAAACACAAAACATACAGCTAGAAATACACTTGCAGTTTCACCTTTCTCAGAGTAACTGCTGTAACTTATGTATGAGCCGTGCGCTTGTTACCAGACAATTCCACATGGGAGCACTCCTGATCGCTCTCACCGAAGCAGAAGCTGCTGTTGGATTTACAGGGTGTGAATAGAAGTGTTCTGATTAGGGGTAAACATGGGGTTGATAGAAGAGGTTCAACAAGTTTGTCGATCTTAAGGACACAACAGAAAAATCAACAGTGGTGACATATAAGGTGGCATGTGAGACCTTTAATCCGACAAACTGACGATACAAAATGGCAAAAGTAATCTTTTTCACTCCCTGTGGTCACCGATATATCGAATCAAGAAATTGACTTAAATTAAATTAAAGAAAGGGACATGATGATGAAACTAAAAAACTATTTTTATTCATATTGCAATTTTAAAGTTGTAAAATTTGGCAACCCTACAATTCAATTACTTTGATCGGCAACTTGCCCAATTGCCTCTTAGAATTTAAATTGTTTTTATGATACAGACATCGAAATAAAAAGTCAAATTACATTTGCTCTAAATGTTAATTGGACTGCACACAAAGTCTGTTAATTGCCATCTAACAGCATAAATAGCTAAACCAACTATGCATAAATGAAACAAGCTTCTCTTAAGCATATTTCATTTCAGAGGCAAATGGGTCATTGGGTTACTAATTATTAATTGTTTAAACATCAACAAACCGCATAATAAATCAGGGCAGCTTTTGATGATCAGGAGCTCCACCACCCATGCAACTTCAAACAGACACATTCAACAGATCTTTCATTACCATCTGCATTTAACAAGAGCCGCATCCATTCTGATAAGAGACCATGTTCAACCATTTTTTGCTTGTGTTGGACCTAGCAAGGCCAGATCCCTGTTATTACACCCAAGTAAGGCTCATCAAGAAAACCTTTGACACTTCACTAAAACCCATGGATGTGACAAAGAGAACAGCTGAACTGAGAAAACATTGGTGCTCAACAAGTGTCATCTTCAGCTCTGAGAAGTTTTGCTCTGTGCCAACACTCCAATAGGTATTACGTGATCTCGTAACAATGTGTGGTTCATGGTATTTCTGCACATTTTTATTTTAATGGACATTTGAGAATGTGTGAAGGTCTGTTTAGCTGTACAAGGCAAATTTGTCAGTTTAAGGAGGCAGACCTGTCATCTGGTCTTTGTTCAGTGTAAGGCACTTAAAATACCCACACAACTCCAACAATATTTCACGTAATAAAACAAACAGTATACCGTATATATTTGAGTTCTAAAACAACCAAGTGGCATTCACAGATCATCTCCAATTTCTGTCACAGTTGATGAGTCCTGTCAACAAAACACTCTGTAACCCCCCCCCCCAAAAAAAAAAAAAACTGTGCCTCTGTAAAAATAACAGTTTTTCACTCTGTACCTATTTCACCACAAGGCTGAACTGGAATGTAATTGAGGGAAACACAGCACTTACAATAGGCACAAGCATAAAAGGTGCACTCTTGATTTATACGAGATGGAGAAATTCAAAACGAACCCCTCTCAGAGAAATTACAGGGAGGGAAATAAATTGTACTGAATTAGAAAACTATGCTGTGCCTGCTGTATACCTTCTTCCTCAACTGACCCGTGGGTTCAGTGCCAGTGCTTTGGGGAAATGAGAGTTGAAAACAGGATTACATTTACATATTTACAACAATCACTTGCAAATCAGAAAGTACTTACAGAAAATCACAAAAAAGGCCTTTTTGAGTTTAGATTGTACTTTTAGCCTTGTTGGTGTGCCCAGGGAACTGTGGTACTCTTAGATGGATGGTGAGAGTTGATGCTAATTGATGTATCATGGAGAGGCAAAGTGTGGAATATAGTAGAGGGCGTATCGTCATTGACGAGAGGCCCATAGATTAAGCCTGTCAGTTCCCCTTCCTTTGTATGCCTCTGGCAAGGGGTGCTCAGGAGGAATCAATTTTTTTGAGACGCTGCATGGACGAGGACCATAATAATAACATCATCTTCAGCCGATGCCAAAATGAGCATGACCATTTGGCCCATTCAGAATCAATGTGCCACTGTCTCTGCCACCGTGCGCTTCCTCCCGCATGTCCACGTCTGCGCACCCGCCAAGACATGGAGGTGACAACGCCAGCATCTGCCGGGGAAGCTTAGATATTCGAGCAAGCTGCAGGCACAGACGCGCAGCATACCTTGGCAGCAGAAGAAAAAAATGTGAAATGGAATAAGTCTTTTTTTTTCCCTTTCTTAACTTTCAACTGCAATGTTTCAAGCTTGCCTCCATGAACGCCTCAGATATGCTTAAAACTGACACAGGGTTGTGAATTTCCCATGGACTCAAAAGCATGCCTTCTGTTTCCTAGTTTTAGAGTCAACCTCTGCACAGGTGTAGCTGTAAGCTCCAATTTCCTTAAAGAAACCCATGTAAAAATGACCGAATAATGCATTGAAGAATGTGTTGTTTGTGTTCTGAAGTGCTCAAGACAGAATATAAGGATATATTGATTGACAGTACATCATGTAATGGAGTTAAAACCATTTGCAAATAACATTTAAATAATTTCTGCTTGTGTTTCATCTCCTTGAAACGAAAGCTGTGAATGAACATAAAAGTTAAATAAACTCATCAAAGATTAAGGTCATAGCGGTTTCTTTTTTCCCCGTTAGTTTGACGGAATTGTCTCAGGTGTTGATTAAATTCCCAGCAGTGACAAGAAGTAATGAACATTGATTATGAAAATAACATGATTTAACTCACTTTTTTCTTTTTGCCCTGTAAAAAAAAGTATTTTGTAGGTGGGTGAACTAGATAAATTGTAAGATTGTAAAAACAAAAAACAAAAAAGGAAGCAAAACACTCCAGGATAACAGATTGTCAGAATAACGGGAAAAAAAAACACTGATGCTAAACAGTCAATGTCAGTACCCACAACAGAAAATTTAAGGATTTAACCATAGTGGTAAAATCAATAAAGGACACAAAGGAATGTCAACAGCAGAAAGTATATTAAGGTGGATTGTAGCTCATATGAAATATTGCAGCACTCTCTGAGAGAAAGAAATACATTGTGGCTAAATTACTGCTGTAGTTTATGATCAACCCCTCACCTCAGGCACTGTTGCCTGGATTCAAACAGTGTGTGCCCGTGTGTGTGTGCGTGTGTGAAGCGATCATCATTCATTTTCAATTCAGACAACACATTTTAGACTTCGAGATGTTTAACCTCTAAGGCCTCAGCTGAACCTTCTGTCCAAAAAAAACACTAGCAGGAGTTCACATTCCAATTTCTTGTTAACTCAGAGGTGCTGCCTGTTCTTATAGTCAATCAGGATATGCACGTGTGTGCAACATGAGGGGGGTATAAAGTGTTAACGCACTCTGGTGTACACATGGCTGTGAGAAAGCCCCGAAGACAAGAAAATTCCCTTGCCACAGCCTGCAGTTGTTTAACTTGCTAACATTAAGAATTTATGAGTTTAAGAGTCTTCTGGCGCTCTCTTTACTCTGCAACATGTCTATGAAAGTGTTGTAGCAGAACAAACAAGTTGTTTTGTTGATGCTTGTTTATCAGGATGTGACTGCATAATACAAGAGAAGAAAAACTATTTTTACTTTGACGTAAATACATCCAGGGATTCTTCAAAGTGGTAACGTGGCTTTGCCTTAAATTGTACCGTCCTCTTTACTTCCATTGATCATTTTATTTGCTGTGATAACCTTCACAGTGCCATTATGTGACATATATTCTTCAGCCAACAGCTTTGTATGTGAGCACTTGTGTTCACTTTGTTGACAAAATAACCCCCCTGTCTCAGTCTTGTGTTTACAGGATAGATACAGATTAAACTTTAGAAATAAATATACGAGAAAATGAGGTAAATAGCATCCATAATACACAGCAATGATCTTATTCTCCTTTCTGTGTAGAGTTCAATCGTTATTGATTGCCAAAAAATGGAAATGGCTGAGAAATAATTCATGCCGTGGACAGAATATTAATTGTGGTCAAACTGCAGACTTTTCTTCCAATAAAGAGAGGAAATTGATATGCCGGTGTGGTTCATTATTATTCTTGGGGCACGCTGTTGTTTTTCATCGGGTGAAACGTTCCGGGGGCGAAATGGACACGCTGGAAAAACAGAATCGAGCTGGGGGGGAGCTCTGAACGCTAGGTGTCACCCTTGTGACTTTGAAACCGGCCTGCTCCAGCTCCGGATGTGATGGAGCCGCGCAGACTGGTTCCTCTGCGGAAGAGGCGGCCTGTGCGCGTGGGTGTGCGTGTGCGCATGTGTTTGAGCGTGTGTACGTGTGTGTGTGAAAGAGAGAGAGCGATGGACGGAGCGTGCCTGAAAGAGGGACAGGCTGTGAGCGAGTGTCGCTTCTCCCTGAATATGAAAAGTGAGATTTCGGGGTGGGTGATGACAGACTGCAATATGTGCGGGGCTTTGGAACTTAATATTCAGTCATCTCTCGTTGTGCCACAGTTGTATTCCTGCTTTTGGAGCGTTTAATGCATGCAACGGTGCTGAGTTGTTCACATCACAAGGAGCCATATAATGTCGCTCTGAATTACACGGAGATAAAAGAGAAGGGACGCTTTGAATAACAGTATAATTGATGTGGCCCTTTTATTATGATGATGAGCGGCAGGCTGGAGGTCAGCAGCCTCCTCATTATTAGCCTCACTCAGAAACAATTCTACGCACTGACGGGAGCTTGTCTGTTGTTGTTTATTTTTTTAATCATATAGGTTAATTATCTCTTTTATTAAACACACATATTAGACACTGTTGAGTATCTTTCATATAAAAGGAAAATATATTTTAGTCGTCAGCAAAGCACGTTGACTGCTCTAACATTGGAAGTTGAAAACATACACACACATATATATCTTTATTTTTTTATGGGTTATCCTATTTTAAACAAGCATGCCACAACATGTTGCTACGTGAAAATCATCATACGGACATTATGTGCGCTTATTAGTTATTTGGAAGGACCCTCTCCACCGTGCTTGATGTTGCCCAATTTTAGATTTAATGCATTTTAAGTGCCTGGGAGTCATGTTGGGGTGTAAGTGATGTAACATAATATCTACAGTTGCAACAGCTGTATAGATCAACAGGCCTATGCGTGATGTAAAAAATATGCAAAAAGGTAGCAGGAAGTGGTGGGAAATGGTGTTTGCCTCTGCAGTGCTGGCGGCTCCACACGGGGGTCACATGGCAAGTGTGAGGGTCCCCCGTGGTGGGAATGTGTTGGGAAAATATGCTGCAGAAGAGAAAGCAAAGCACAATTCTGTAAAAGTTGCCCTCACAGCCTCTCCTCTGGCGTGGGGAATTAATATCTTTCTCTCTTTGCTTCTGCACCCATGGAAGCTCCTTCAAACACCCCCCACCCTCCCCCCTATGGATCCCCCAGACCCTGGTTGTGGAAGCAGCTCTACCAATCGTCTAATATTCGGCGTCATGTTTCGGCTTGTACGCCGTAATTGCCCGTTGAGCCGTCCGTCTGCAGGAGAACAGGTAGTTGGTGGTGTTTGGTCGCTGTGCGTCGCCCCACCCACCAGCAGCCCCAGCCCTCCTGTGTAACCCCTGATTGGCTGAGGGGATTGCGGGTCCTGAAACTGAACGCTGGGCTCAGAGCTGCGCGTCTGCCAGTGTGCGCCAGTGAAGCGAGAGGAGCGCTTGTTGGAGTCATCCAGACAGCCTACAGGAGACGAGTGGTGATTTTTCCCCTCCCCTCCCCTTGCCTCAGTCAGGCTGGATGTGGGCATCAGTGCTTCGTTTTTTGTTCCAATTCAACCCGAAATGCGTTTTGAACACACTGTAGGCTCCGGCATCGCCTGATCCCTCTGGCTTTTGGCTGCGTTTTCAGTGGATTTTTTTTTTTGTTTTTTGTTTCGTGTGTGTTGTATGGACTTATATTGGGATATTTCCTTAGCCTTTTTTCCAAGTGAGATATGCGGGGATCAATTAGTAAGTAAAAGCTGAAAGACTTTGCGAAAGGAAACGAAAGACAAAGTCTCCGGGAGAAGAAAGGTAATCGGGACTTCAGTGATTTTATGAGACATTCCTGCAACTGCACCTAAGCAAAGATATCTGGACTTGAGCTAATTTTGTGACTGCATATCCTTTTTGCTTTTTAAAAAAATGAAATATGCTTTTTATTGAAAGCTCATAACTGCCGACCGAAGAGGAAATGTACTCCCTGCTTGTAAAATAGCCTCACACAGAACAAGATATTGTCCAAAACTGCGACTTAAACGTTTACTTGCATCTGGGCGGAGAATTTGAGACGGACTTTTGAGCCCTCATCACTTCGCCTGCACGGAAGATTAAGATCTTTGTGGAGTTGCTCATAGAGGAATTCGCCCTTTTAAGTATATGTAGTCCGAGCCTTTCCCCTCCTTTTTCTGCTCACTCGAGAGTGGACGGTTGATCGCGAGTCATGTGTAAGAGCAGTTTGCTGCTTGTTAAGAGCCGCACGGATTTCTTGGGCTAAGCCACGGCCGTGAGAAGATTCAGCATGTTTTCACAAATCCGTAGCCCTCTACGTTTCGCCCGCTGCTGCAGACCGGAGGATGAGCTCTGCCTGCGAGGAGCCAAATAGTCCAAAATCACTTTTTAGAATAGTAAAATGATTTAATCTGCATTCCGAAGAAAACTGAAACACTCTTTTCTAGACATTTTTAATGAGATCGTTCATCTGTATTCTTTTCTCTGTTTTTGTTCCTGACGTGCAGGGTCGTGCGTAATTATTAAGGTCTTTATAAGGCTAAAAGAGAAAAAAACTCAACAGGTACAATGCACACAAAGGATATGGAATTAATACAGTTAACTGCTGTGTTCCTCTTATTTTGGGTCGGGACTGAGGCTGTTATCAACTTAAAATATGGAATAAACGAGGAGATGAAACCTGGGTCAGTGATTGGAAACGTTACAAAGGACGCACTTAAGCAAGGATTTCAGATTGCTCCGCAGCCCCCCTATTTAAGGGTTATTTCCAATTCTGAACCACGGTGGGTGGAACTCAGTCCAGCCGGAATTCTTACAACCCAAATGAAAATAGATCGGGATGTAGTCTGTCGTCAAAATCCAAAGTGCATTATTTCTCTAGAAGTGATGTCAAACTCGATGGAGATCTGTGTCATCAAAGTTGAAATTGAGGATTTGAACGACAACGCGCCCAGATTCCCAACTAGCCACATTGATATTGAAATCTCAGAGAATGCCTCCCCTGGTACCAGGTTTCCCCTAGAGGGGGCAAGCGATCCGGACTCGGGGATCTTTGGAGTGCAGTCATATTCCATCACTCCAAATGAGCTTTTCGGACTAGAAATCAAGACTCGAGGAGATGGGTCCAAAATTGCTGAGCTTGTTGTGCAAAAATCCCTGGACAGAGAAACCCAGTCTCACTATTCTTATGAAATCAGCGCAGAAGATGGAGGAGACCCTCCTAAGATAGGTGCGGTCCAGTTAAACGTCAAGGTAATTGATTCTAACGACAATAACCCTGTTTTTGATGAGCCCGTGTATACTGTTAACGTGATGGAGAATTCCCCCATCAACACATTAGTCATAGATCTGAATGCAACGGATCCTGACGAGGGGACCAATGGAGAGGTTGTGTACTCATTCAACAGTTACGTCACTGAAAAAACGAGAGAGGCTTTCAAAATTGACCCCAGAACCGGAATCATCACTGTTAACGGAGTTTTGGATTATGAAGCCACGCAAATATACGAGATCGACGTTCAGGCCAAAGATTTAGGTCCTAACTCCATCCCAGCTCACTGCAAAGTCACAGTGAATGTGATGGATACGAACGACAACCCACCTGTCATCAGCCTGCTCTCTTTAAATACAGAGATGGTGGAAGTTAGTGAAAACGCGCAGCGTGGATATGTCATTGCGCTGGTGAGGGTGTCAGATAAGGATTCCGGGGCAAACGGCAAAGTGCAATGCAGGCTGCAGGGAAATGTTCCGTTCAGACTGCAAGAATACGAGAGCTTCTCCACTATACTTGTTGATGGCAGGCTGGACAGAGAGCAAAAGGACACTTACAACCTGACTATCCAAGCGGAGGACAGTGGCACCCCTCCTTTACGCGCCACAAAGTCTTTGGTGGTCAAAGTAACAGACGAAAATGACAACCCGCCCCACTTTCTGAAGCCACATTACCAAGAGATGGTGATGGAAAACAATCTTCCTGGCTCATGTCTGCTGGCAGTATCAGCAGAAGACCCAGATCTGGGGATGAATGGGACAGTTTCATACTCAATCGTCCCCGGTGAGATTAAACACATGGATGTCAACACGTATGTCAGCATCAACCCGTCTGGGCGCATTTATTCCATGAGATCATTCGATCACGAGTACACCCGGACTTTTGATTTTAAAGTTTTGGCCAGAGACAATGGTAATCCCTCGCTGTCCAGTAACGCCACGGTGCGCATCGTCGTGCTTGACGTAAACGACAACACACCTGTTATGACGAACCCTCCGCTGGTGAACGGCACGGCGGAGGTCTCCATCCCAAGAAACGCCGGCGTGGGTTACCTGGTGACCCAGGTGAAAGCCGACGACTACGACGAGGGGGAGAACGGCCGGCTGACCTACACCATCTCAGAGGGGGACAGAGCTTTGTTCGAAATCGACCAGGTGAACGGAGAGGTGCGCTCCACGAGGATGTTTGGAGAGAACGCCAAATCCACGTACGAGATCACCGTCGTGGCCAGGGACCATGGCAAACCCTCCCTGTCCGCCTCGGCCTACATCGTGGTGTACCTCTCACCAGACCTGAACGCACAGGAGGCCATCGGACCTGTCAACCTGTCCCTCATTTTCATCATCGCCCTGGGCTCCATCGCAGCCATCCTGTTTATCACCATGATTTTTGTGGCAGTCAAGTGCAAAAGGGATAACAAGGAGATCCGGACGTACAACTGCAGGTACTGACTAAACCCCGCGTGTATGCTTGCTGTTGATGCGTGTGAGCGTGTGTGTGCGAGTGCATTGCTTTTTTTATTATCATGCAGCATGTGGAGGCCCTGTTCGTGAGTACTGCAGATCTCCCTTCTATCTCGCAGCTGTACAACCAAAGCTAAATCTAAATGAACCCGACTGCCTTAAATCAGATACATTCTGCTGAGGCCCACTTTCCTGAGTAAGGGGAACGTGATTGATGGTTTAAATCCTTCCATTGTAACCAATTGACTCATAAATACGACGGTTCAACTGTCATGTTCAATTTGCGGATGTGTTGGCGGACAATTAATGTCTCACTGATTCAATAGGAGTACAAGGCATTTATTATTTAACGTCCACCGCTGCTGATTGGCTGTTATCGGTTTAAATCTCGTGTGATTATGTCGTCTTTTTTATCATGGGTGCTCTTCTGTTTTTATCATCGCCAAGATGCACCATTAAGAACCACTATGAAGTAAAACGCATCAGATTGAGCTCATGTAGATGGTATGAAATTACCTTCAGTCATTAGAACGATTTATGAGAAGTTTATTATTTTCTGATCTTGCATTTATGGGAAATCTTGTTTTCTTCATCAATTCCAGCATCAGTTCTGGACTTGATTTCCCTGCATGTGCCACATTACCAATTTAAATTTACATATAGATTGGATTTGAGAATTTAACCTGAAGCTATAATCATATTTTGCTCCTCACATAGTTGTGTTGATTTGGGGATAATTTTATGTTTCAAGTGGCACTGACCATGTAAAATGCACTAACACTCTCTTAGCATTTGTCAGATTTTTAAAAAAATCATTACTAATGAACAGTAAACTTTTTTTTGTTCATTTTATGTTTTATTTTTTCACTTTGGTGAAATTGCATTGACGGACCGAATAATGGAATGAATCCTCCCTCTTAGAAAAACCATACAAAATGTACAGGTAGCCGCACCTTTAGATTTAGAACTGATTTTTTTTTAAATATGTGGGAAACTATAAGATATTCTTAACATCTAAAGTATCTACCTAAAGTAGTTCTGCTCATTTGTATTGTCAGTCCCACATTTCTTGCCGAGAAGAAACAATGACACACAACAACAAATTCAGAATTCATGACTGCTCCCAGTCTTTGCTCTCCTAGCGTTAGAACCTCTCCCTGCTGGGAGCTTTAATCAGCGCTGATGTGCTGTGCTTCTCAGTCGCCACCTCGAATATGAGGAGCAGTTATCTCCAATTTGTAGCTTGTACCCTGTCAGTCTGCCTGACTCTGAAGTTCCACCCCCCCCTTCCCAGATTTCAATTTAGGCACAGAGGAGTGAGACAACATCTTAAATGTGATGAATGAAAAAGTGATGCAGTGTTTTCGGACCCTGCAGCTGCCCATTTTCTTTCTTTGACTGAAAGAGGAACAGAAATGGGTGTGGGAGCTATTTTCAAGATGCAGTCTTAAAGACAAGTGAAATAGACAAGCAAGCATTGCTTATTTAGAAGAGAAAAAAGGATTAACATTGTATTTTAGTGGGGAGCGGCAGCCAGTAGGGCCTTGTAATTGCAGAGACTTTACAAACAGGCAGAGAAAGCAACAGAGACAGTCAAAAGACAGGGATTTTATCTTTATGTAGACCTTTGTTTTGGGCTTATTAGTGTGATATTAGACGTTTTCTTTATCCCAAGTTAGATTTAAACTCTCCCAGAGTTTCAAGTAATAAATATAGTCTCTTATGATATAGAATGTAGCTTGTGAGGTTTGTATTAATCACTAATGTACTTAGCATCTGTTCCTCTGTGAAAAATTGCGCATAGTGGATATTTCCCCCAATCTGAGGATTCTTTGATAAGAGTTGCTGCGTTGCTCATTTGCTCCTATTAAAGTCAAAACTCCACGTTCAAGTTTGCAGAAGTCAGTAAGAGCAGCTAAGTGAATTTGAGTCTGCAGTTCTCCTGACTCTGTGTTGCTGGTGGGCTTGCTTGCTTATGAAAGAAAAAAAAAAGAAGTAATTAGCTTAGGCTGTGTGCTTTGAATATCGCTGCACATACCGGTAGTGCTGCTCAGTATCAGTGTACTCTTTTGCTTTGCTTCTGTGGTTTTTGGCATGTTTGCATATCGTCTGCCTGTTTGTGACATGTGAATTGTTGAGCATGCAAATGCAAACAAACAGAGGATGACAGCTCCATTTCAAGCCGGGTGTGGGAAGTCATTTAGGTGTGCTGTTTCACCCTTTGACACAGGCAGAGGGGCCTCTGTCTGCCACCTGTGGTTGAGTAACTCTGTAGCCGGCATGATGGGGTGAGCTTTTTTGACCGTGCGGGCACGGGCGGGAAAGGCAGGACACTACTTTATTGAGTCTGTTCAGTTTCTTCTACTTGCGCAGGGTGGCGGAGTACTCATATGGCAACCAGAAGAAGTCGAGCAAGAAGAAGAAGCTGAGCAAGAACGACATCCGCCTGGTTCCGCGAGACGTCGAGGAGACAGACAAGATGAATGTGGTGAGTTGCTCATCTCTCACCTCCTCGCTCAACTACTTCGACTACCACCAGCAGAGCCTGCCACTGGGCTGCAGGCGCTCGGAGAGCACCTTCCTCAACGTGGAGAACCAGAACTCACGCAATGCCGCTCCCAACCATGGCTATCAGCACCCATTCACGGGGCAAGGCCACCAGCAGCCAGACCTCATCATCAACGGCATGCCGCTGCCAGAGGTGAGATACTATCCAATGCGCTATGTCCTTGATCCTTAGCTGGGTTACTTTGGTAGAAAAAAAAGAGAAAATGGATTTTTTTAAACATGTGCTCTGACTGTTTAATGCAATGAGACAGTAATGATTATACATCAAACCAAATCTTTGGCAAAATACACCAGGCTCCCCCTCTACATATCTCAAGGCCTCGTGATATTTAGTATTCCACAGCACCAGAGTGTGTAGTGTCGGTGAAAAATGTGTCTGTTGCTGACGGAAAAGCAAAGCTATTTGAAATGGCAACGTGTCAGTAGAGTGGAATCCTTCAAGGCATTTCAAGGTGCCCAGACACTGGAGCTGACCTGTGATGAGAGCGCTTTGCCAAGCAGAATTTGGAGGCCTGACAAAGTGGATTATTTGGTCTCTCTGGCTGCACTTGTTTCCCCCCCACTTTTTTTTTTTATCCTTTTCACTTGTGTGTGCTGAGCTACTGCAAACTGAACAGGAGTTTGTGCACCTGCCAGATGTATTGACTCGGCTAATCAGCTCTACCACACATCATTTCAGGTGCTAACAGAAAGAATAATCATTGCTTAAATCTGTATGTCGTCCATTTGGCTGCAGCGTTGCCGCATGGCTGCCCTGCACAGCCGGCCACTGAATTATCCTGACACACCATGCGTGGCTCCGGCAGAGCAGTGAAGGTCTGCCTTGACAGACTATTCAAGCTTACAGGTGCATGCCGACCAGCTGATCTTTAGTTTATGGATTTTTAGATGTATGAACTCTTCTATTGGATTCTTTTGGCAATCTCCCTCTTTCTGTTCACGACCCACTTCTCTCATGGGAGAAAGGGACATTTATGTTTGTTTGTGTGTGTTAGAAGTGGGGGTGTGTGTGTGTGCCGTGCTTACATAGACAGCAGCAAACAAGCTCTGTCGCGGCGTACACACTCTCCTGTAATTGATGAGCCCAATCTCCGTTTGACATTCAGTGAGGAGAAAGTGGGGGTGTTGGCTCGAGAGTGGGGGTCTTAAAACAAGAAACACAAGATGGATATTGATATATTGACTGGATGATCCGGAGAGATCCAGGCACCATTGGATCCTGAGGGGTCAATGAGACCTACTTACAGGCGTGCTGATTTACTGAGCCTGTCTGAGCTGCTTGGTTGTGTGTTTGTTTGTGTGTGTGAGAGTAACACAGGTGGAAGGAATGAGAAATGTTGTGGGGGTTGTTTTGCTGCGTTACGCGGTCAGTGGAGGTAGAGGTGGGGGATTGGGCAGGTACACGCAGTGACCCGTGTGCTGTGATTGGGTCTGCTGGTGGGTAGTGCTTTACCAGACACCCCGACTCTTCCTCAGACAAAACAGGGAGGAAAAAAGAAAGAAGCGAATATAAGAAATCTCTCACGGCATCCTGCCTATGTGGCTGAGGCATCCAATAAAAACGCATTAGCTGCCGGATTAGGACACCCTTTATTTGTTTCAGCTAATGAAAAAGAGGAGAGGGAGACAAATAGGGAGGAAGATTGATTTTGATGATTCATTATGCAAAGCTCGAGTTGTCTTGATAGAGCTGTGTGAGGCCAGATAGACAGATAAGGAGGGCAAATCTGGAGTCTTAGTGCCAGGTGTCTAAGCCCGGACCACGTTTTCTCATTTTCTCAGAGGCAGCTGATTGGCTTGATAGAGGCTGGAGCTGTTTAGCATGCAGCATCCGCCACGTTCCTTCTTGCACTCGATGTTGACAAACATCTCTTTGACCCAGTCTTTGCATATTTTCCCTGGATTGAGAAAAAAGAGTTTGTGACTGAGTGTGTGTGTGTGTGTGTGTGTGTGTGAGAGAGAGAGAGAGAGAGAGAGAGAAGGGAAACTGGGAAAGAAGGGAAGAGTGGCGTCAGGAGTGTGCCTTACCCTCCAGCAGAGTAACCCAGCACAACAGTTGTCACTGTTTTCTTTCCTCCCCACCGTGACATTTGCAAGAGACAGAAGCTATCCAGTATGTACAGATGTTGCGCTTAAATAAAAAATGTGCTCAGTTTAATTACAATGCCATTTATAGCGCAAACAAACTGCCGCGAAATGACTGATAATTGCTTTGTTACAATGAGCAAGCATGGGCTTGAAACCACTTGACTCCACAAGTCCTCAACACGTATTCCATTGACTGGTTAGGACACACGAGTGGCTGAGCTGCTGTGATTACCCAAACTGCTCTGTCCCCAAAAAATTATTTTCATCCTGAGGGCAACTTTGTAATTACCAATGATTCATCCGTCCTCGGCAGAAGAGGCTTTTGTTTTTTTTTTCAGTGTGGTCCCTGTGTTTGTTTATTTTCCAAAAGGACAGTTTAAAGTAATCATAGTCATCAGATTGTGATTAGAATTGGTTTGCTAATGGAGGAAAGGAGGATACAGGCTTGTGTTGATTTAGAATTGATGCATTTGATTGATACAAATTTCCCCGCCGTTGTTAGTTTATGAGGGCAGTAAGCACGCTCATCAGTGGGCTAACTGTCATAGCGGCAGCTGGAATCAAGCGCTTCCTCCTACAGACCAAACGAGCTGCCACACACTGCAGAATTGACCAAGATAACAGTGACAGGCATCCCTGAAGGCCTGGTACCTGCAGTCGCATTGTCTTCTCCCCGGTGATAATGTTCACAAGTATATACCTCCTTGAACATCACTCTCCATTGTTTTGCAAAGCATCAGCTGTGAGCTGTTTGTTAGACCTGCCTGTGGTAGCAGTAATATGAATGCTCACAGGAGAATAGAGCTGTCTTCCATGGCTTAATTATAGTGAATCACTTGGTGGGGGAGACAATTATACAGTAAAGGAATGGCCTTTGGCTAGAATGTGTTTTTGAATTTGTAATGCGCACTAAGGCTTTTCACACCTGTGAATCCAGATAATGAGCATAGCGGGAAAAATGGATCTTGCACTTTATCGATAAGCCTTGTTTATAAAAGACAATGATTTTTCTTTTAAATGTTTTGTTTTTAAATCTAACGTAAAAAAGTGGCCGGACATTGTGCTGCATGGTGCTAATATTAATATTCGATAAGAGTGTGTCCCGCAAGTTATTTATTCTATAACTTGAGCTATTATCCTGGTAAAGGTCACTCCTTTTTTAAATGAGCTATTATTACATAAGCCTTAATGATGCTGAATTACATTGCATTGAACAGTGACGGGTCCCAATTCTGACTCTCAAAGCAAATCAAACAAACCTAAATAATTGAATAGAATTTTTAACAAAACAACTGACAAAAGATCTGTCTGCTGATTTTCTGTCTTGCTGATTTTCTGTCTTAGTTTATATGGATCTCAGGGGAAACAACAGGGAGTGGTTCCTGTGAGGCTTCACATCCCTCTCTATCGCCTCACATCGGGACGATATACTCGGGAGCTTTCAAACGTGTCATATTTAGCATGCAAAGTAGATGTCATGCTGTCAGTACATACTACACATCTGTTGAAACTGCCAGTCTCCCCCACACACTTACTCATGAATATACACGCAGACATAATATTTCTTTTGCAGTGTTGCATTTATTGGAAATATGGGCAGAGAACATTACCATTTGCATCATTATGAGTGAGTGACTCAGAAATCTCCCGAAATAACAGAGGAATAATTCAACGTTATCAGTGATCAAACACTGTTGAGATTGCGCTTTTAAACTACTTTGTTTTTGTTTGCTGTGATTATTTTTATTGTGACTTTAAGTTCTGGTTTCAAAATCTCTTTTCCCCCTTCATTTTAATATTAACAAAAATGTCATATTTACTGCGGTTCTATTACTATTTATAATTTTGCTCAGTGTGCTTTTACAGTGTATTAAGAAATGAATGTTCCCCCGTATCTCAGCAGCTGTTCAGTTATATAAAGCAAAATACATTAAGTTTTTGAATCTCCTGCGGTGTCAAAAGCACACTCATCTTTGCAGATTGTATTTGGCAAAGGCATTTCTCATTTACTTGTTGCTGGTTTTCTAGAACAAGAAGCTGTTATGAAAAAGTCTAGGCAATCACTGATGGCTAAATATGTTGAGAAAACAGAGAGCCGAGATGCAGAAATTTAAAACAAAGCGTCCTCTTTTGTCTTGCCTAAGCACCAATTTTTTTCTTGTTTTACTATATGGAGACAGATTTTAAGAATTGAATAGGTCCATGTTAGTCTCACCCACCACCGAGGTGCATCCTAAGGTCAAAATGCCTGTGTCACTTGCAGCCTATAGAACAGCATGAAGCTGTGTTTCTTTTTTTTTAAAGAGCTTGTCATGAGTGCTTTTAGTTCTGCTCTGAAGTATTTGGTTGCAAGTGTTACTGTGCCTATTGAAAGTAAAGATCATGGAGAACTATTGGAATATTTTGATAATAAGAAAGTGAAAGTGAATCTGAAGCTGCTTTAAGTTTTCAATATTTATCTTGGCAATGCATTTAAAAAAATAAATGTAAGGAAAATGTAATTGTTTTGTGGGTATATCTTTTTCCACAATGAGATTTATTTTTCAACTTTTAATTAACTTATCATAATTTTACTATTTGTACAGTTAATAATTTTTCATAGTAATTTTAAGTCATCATTTTAGTAAAGTAACAATAACATGAATAGAGCGTGGAATTACTGAATGTCAAAATCTTATCATTGAGGGAGGAAACAATAAAATGATACTTCTGCTAAAAGTTCACCTGACACCTTTTTATTATCATTCTGATGTATTCTGATTGAAGATTAACTCCTCTTCTCCTTCCAAAGCAGTTACAATGAAAAGTTTAAGTTAAAGAATACACAGATTGATTGGTAGATCAACCTGCAAGAGCATATTTGTAAGGTAGGTGGTTTGATATTGCGCTGGTCAATAGGGGGACATAGCACCGTGCCCATCATACTTGCTGTAAATGACAGTGATTTACCCACTGCCATTTATAGCTGGCCCCTCCCCTCAGTGTTTAACGCACACCACTGGTGTGGCTCTCGGTGAGTAAGCGACATTACTCAACAAGATTGTTTTCAGTTCGTGTGCAGCCACTGCTAGTTTAACACTCGGGTGGATTTTTATAGCCCTGACCCTAACCCGCGACACCCCATCACTGCGTGTCATTCTTGATGTTGCGGAGGTACAATGAAATGACATTACAACCCTAGGCAGCCACTGGGAAGCACACAGACCCTCAGGGTTGCCACCCTCTCGTTAAGATCAGAGCATCCAGCCAAAAGAGCTTAAGAGTCAAAACACATGAGTGACAACGTCTGATGTATGCATGTCATTGTGTGTCCTTAACCACATGTGACATGTACAGATTGTACAAAGGGAGTTACATAGTAGGAAAATGCCCCGCAGATTGAGAAGAGGCGGCTGGGAAAGAAGAGGCGAGTTGGGTCTTTTTATAGATAGCCAACAATTTCCCTCAACCTATAAATATATATATATGTCCGTATACATTTTGCCATAAACGATCATGTCATTTTCTTTTAAGAGAAAAGACTAAAGAAATAGAAAGATTCAAATATTCAGATTTCTTTTCAGTGTAATTGTTGGCATGAGAGATGCTGCCTTAAATGTACACAAGTTGCCCATTTCCTCAAAAAACCTTAAAGTTAAAGACAACATAATCAAGTGTTTTAAGAAAGACACAAGAAAAAAAACTCTATCAACCATCTTTATATTTAGCCTTTCAAAAGAATAAAAGATTCCAGCACATGGAAAGAATTTCCTTTTTTTTAAATATCCCGCTAAACAGCAAAGTGAGCCAAAAATAGTTGCAGTAATCATCGAGCAATATTTGTTCCGGGGTCTTCATTGGACACAAATCTTAATGCATGAAGGGGGTATAATGGTGCTGGACTTATAGGTTGATGGGTCCACCCACTAATGAGAAAAGGCTAAATGGAGTGAAGGAAATGGACACAGTGATGATGTTTATCGCTGGGGAAGGGAACATCATTATGTACCTTGTTAAGCCCTGCAAGCAATGCTGCGTGGATGTAATTACCCATTGAAATGAGTTTTCTGTGTTATTTTTTCTTTTTTATTTCTCAACTTAAAATCTCTGACACAAACAGGCTCTTATTTTCTCCAATGGAAATCCCTCAGAGCTCAAGCACTAAGACGGAGGTGTGAAAATGCAAACTGGGTTTATCAAGGTATACTGAATTGGTCACAGTCTGCTGAAATGTTTGTCAGGCCACTTACATTTGGTATTATGATGCTAAACCATGGGTTAGTTTACCTTATGAAAGTCTGTGGAAAAGTTTTCATAGAAGAGAACTCCTGGTATATGAGAAAAAAAACTCTCATTAATGTGGATTTTACTGCATGTGGTAAGAATGCTTGTATTTACATTAATATGGGAGAGAAAAGGTCAGCTTACACACTTAAAAACATAAACCCCAAGACTTATTATGACTATGACTGAAATCCATTTTCTGTGGAAGCTCACAATGCTAGTTTTCCTCTCCATTCTGTGTACCAGTAGGAATCTGTCCCTGTGGCTTAGGAATATTAAAATAGAAGCATTTGTATCGTTTCTTCTGCCGTGCAGTGGAAGCAGAACATAGAGACTTCTACAATGTGTTTTTCCCTTCTTACAGATAAAGAGTAACAAATGAATTGCTATCCAGTTTAGAAGAAAGTCTTCTTCTTTTCTGGTCTGTCAAGAAATACCCAATACAAAAAAAGATGTTTTTCAGAAAACAACCAAAGTGAGGGGAAAAAAAGTAATTACACTTCTCTTGTAATGACAATTATGTGTGCCTAAAACTAATTTCTTCCAAATGTGCTGAGAGAAAAGGTATTAATTAGAATTCATGGATATCAGGCTAGCAATTGTGTTACCCAGTCACACTGGGGGTTGCCAGACTTGTACCCACGTTATTGTCAGGAGAGTTCCCAGGGCTTTCTCCTGAGTCCTGCTGCTGTGCCTCTTTGAATGACAGGGAAATGGGAGGAGGGAGGGATGTGAAATGTAACAATACTTGCTGTGAACGGAAACTTTTTCTAAGCAGCCAGCTCTGACACCAGGGAAGAGTGACCTTTTTAAGTGTCCTGTTTTTTTGCTTAAGACAAAGAGGGGGCAGGAGAATTTTTAGTTAGCATTTCCCCCATCAGATTAAATGTCAACTTCTGCATGCATAATTGTATAATGGAAAGGAGGAAGAAGAAGTGAACAAATTTGCGAGTGGATAGAAGAATCCTGAGCTCAGGTGGTTACTGCAACACAGAGATTGTGGCTGTACTTTCAACAGGGTTATGTTGGGATCTCTATGTTTGGGCTGCGACTGTTTTGTAGCAATTACAACACTAAGTCAAACTTAATCCAGCTGGAAACAGCGCAATTATCCATTTTTCCCATGTTTACCTTTTTAAAGAATTTCAAGAGGATGGAGGAGACAAAAGGGAGCAAACATCATTGTGTTGCTCGCACAAATGCTGCATTATACCTTTGTTTTGTTCACTCCAGTGGTAGAGCAGTGTCTCTTGTTTCTCTCCTCTTTTTACTGTAGCAAATTCATACAGTGCCTTTGTTCCTAGACATAAACCTGGATTTGCATTAGGGGGTACACGTATGGGCTGTTTGATGAGCACAGAGGCTGTTGGCAGGCCAGCCTCTATAGTAGCAATATCAGGCGCCTCAGAGGCATGCAGCAGCATGGCTACAGGAGCAGCAGGGTAGCGTAATTGTGCATTGTTCATCTGCAGAACAGAGGCAGAGCATGTAATGAGCTGTAGCATTTTCACCCGGCCAGCCTAATGGGCTATGACTGAGTATAGGCCTCCGTTCCCTCTGCCCTGTGTGGCCAGTGTCTCAGGCCTCGCTTTTTCTTTCTTCCCATTTTCCCCATTTTCCCATTCATCTCTTCCCGATCAGCGTCAGCTATTCCTTCACCCCTGTTATCCCCCTGCTTTATCTCTGCCCCTTCCCTATTGTGCCCCTGTCTGAGGAGATGGCGGGACCCCTAATGCGTTCAGTGTGTGGTTCCTTTTCTCATTCATGATGTCTATAAACCTCTAAGCAGTAAGTCTGATTCAGTCTGACATAAATCAGAATAGCGCATTGATTGAGCCCCGAATGCAGTGTGATTACATTAAAAACCCAAACACTGAATACAAATAAAAGTTCAGGAGAGAATTTGCTGATGTTAGTTGTAGGGGATTTGTTGTTAGGACTCGGCTCATTTTTCTATCAAAGGCTGTTTTGCATTTTGATTATCGAGTTCTCATGGAGGCAATTCAGCTGGGTCTGTTTTACTCAGGTTTGTTTTCGTGGCATTAGAGCTTCGAGTATACCAGCATTTTATTTACATCCTTATTTAGTTTCCTGAGAGGTGGGAAACCATTTCTTTGCATTGGTGATGCCAGGTCAAGTTGGGTATAGAAGAATGGATGTTGTGGAACTCTCTGGAGTGGGTTTGGGAATTAAAATGCAATGAATGACGGTTGCCTCACCTTGCCAGAGAACTGATGACTGTAAGTGTGTCTTTTTGGCTCTCTCACAATATCAGAAAACAGCATTGTGGGTTAAGTTGTCCGGCTGTGGATTACAAATGGACATTATTCTTTGACTTTCCCTTCAAGTCCATGTTTTGACATACTGACTCTCAGGCAACCGAGTTTAGAAATGAAAAGCAGCTTTTTTTTCTCATAGAGTGTGAAAAGAGTGCAGTACATTCACCAGTAACCTCCTTAGTTCAATATTAGCTGTTCACATTTCAGGTTTGGGGGAAGCCAGCAGTCGGGGAAGGCAGCATGTCTGCACTTGTTAAAGAGAAGATTGCTTATAATCTCTGCGCTTTAATAACACAGATTGACTCCTCCTTTGGGGAGCGCGGCAGCGAGGTCGCTAAGGAGCTGAGTTCACAATGCTTTTATCTTGTTCAGGGACCGTTACATCAAAGCAGACTGTAATGCATCAGCATCTATAATAGATGCACATACATGCGCTCACACAAAGGAGCATCAACACTGCAAAAAGAGAGCAGCTTTTGGCTTCTTAAAATGTTCAAAGACTCTTTAAAGGAAACAGTGAGAAATGTCAAAATTCTTCATTTTTTTCTCTCTGTCATGCTGATTTGGAGATTTGTTGATAAGGAGGGCTTGTGGTGCTTCTCATTTCCCCTGCGTTTTGTATGAATTAAACAAGGTATAATGTCTTTTCATGCTGACATGCAGATGCACAGTACCTCTGACTGGAGCTGGGCTTGCTGTTTTTACGAGTATATATATTTTTTGCCATCCGCCACAGAGCTAAAAAACTAGTCAAGATTAAACAAACTTGCATAAAAGCAGTATCAAACTTCTTCTCCAAAATGTGGTTACAAAATGTGAGTTGATGTTTTCATTCTATTACTGCTTAAATTATTTTTTTCCCCCATGTGTAAATAATTTATCCCTGAAAGAGATAATCCAGTCCGAGCTTTGTTCTCCTCTCAGTCTCCATCCAAAATGTTGTTCACTCTAAATGTTAATGTGTGGCTGCCCCCTTTTTTGTTTGTGTGCGATAGGACAGTGAGCAAAATACCAATAGTGTTGGGGGAGGACAGGCGGTGGGAGTAGTGTTCTGACTTTTCATTTGTTCACGACCCAGTAATGATTATTTTAGCCTCTAAGCCCCAGATTTGGACTTGTTTTGCTTGGGGAAGCTGCATCGGCGGGGACAGAGCAGCCTCGCCCCGGCCCAGAAGCCTGTCTACTGGCTAAGCTGGTTGGCAACAGGAGTCAGGTACACAACATGGAGGACATTTGAACTGCAGTTCCAGCAGTTCAGATGAGATGAGAGAGTAGAAAATAGTAGAATTTCTATAGGTAGAAAGGGTTTAGCTACTGTTCCTTTGTGCAATCATGTGGTGGCTGAGTGTGAAAACATTCTAATTTTAGACTTCCATCATTTGCCTTGTTTATAGGACTGGTACCAAGCCAGTTGCCAGCTTGCATGAGCAACTGCAGAAAGCTGACTTTTGGTTTAATTTGGAGGACTAGCTATAATCCAGACTAAGTCTTCTAAAGCTGGAGCCCCCCTCCCCTCCCAGCCATGGGATTAAAGGAGTATCTTTAAAAGAATAAGGGCCTTCTTATCACTGTTCTTCTCAACACTTGTTTGGGACTTCAAATGTAGAGGAGGACAGCCTATCGTCACCCAATGTGACCACTCCAGTTATAAACCGCAGAGATTAGGCATCTGACAGCTATAGATTAATGATAATCACAGTTTAGTTTTTAATCTCCCAGTCACAGACATATGAATCTGCACATATGCTGCAATTCCCAACCGAGTACGTTAAATCAGAAAGATGAATCTGACTAAAGAAAATGTATAAATCAGATGTCCAACAGTTGTTGTTTGCTTTAATCTCTTTTGCACCTTTAGCTGTTCACTGTTTAGAACAGTGAACAAGGCTTCAGCCTTTGTGGATTTGAGAAAGAAAAAGTGTGTCACAGGCAACTTGAATATCAGAAGAAATCCAAGTTTGCATCTCAATGAATAAATCAAAGCAGCATTAAAAGTACTAAATATAAATGCTTACATTTTGGTTTAGAAATGTTTTCATACAGATTTTTCTCCTCTTAAGAAAATGGGCCTTTCCGCTGGTTTTTCACTTTCAATGATCACTGTCATCCTCCTTTTGTACAGGAACGCATTGTTGGTTTTGCATGTTCTTTTTTTTTTTTCAAAAAGGATTATTGAAAAAATGTTTTTACATCTTTTATACTGCCGTTCAAAGATGCCTTGGCTAAGTAATAGTCTTTCACATTCTCCTTAGAACTCGGTGGATTTTCACACATCCAAAAAAAGCTGAAAAATAATGTTGTTGAGGCATCAATGGGCAAAGCTTTTATTGTCGTTTGGGCAGATTTAACTAGCTTTTACCCCTTGCTCCCACCTGAAGTTCTAAAGTATTTTTCTGAGCAATTTGTGGTCTAAAAGACAGTAAACTGAAGGTTCTTGAACATAAGGGTTTCAGCAGGAGCGGTGATTTCTTATTTTTACATTTCTGTCTTAATCTGCTCCCTTTACGATGTCCCAGAGGCATCTACCTGGCAGCATAACGCTTGTGTAGCTCCATATTTATTACATTTTATTTGAAACATAAAAAAACTCTCAGCATTAACGGATGATTTCCATTTTTATTCTGAACCAAACAAAGTGATAGTATGCCAGAAATAAAACAATTTACAACCAACATGAAATCCTGATTCTAACATATTTACAGTATTGTGATAAATAAGGGACCACTAAGATAATTTTGTTTAAAGTACTCCTAATTGGGAAGGAGATAGATGATAAAACAACTTCGAGAGCCCTCTGGGAACCTAACTTCCCAGAGGGTTTCCAGAGATCTTGTGTAATCTTTATCAAGAAGACATGTAAGAGCATTTTCCAACCCATGAGCTAAAACTTAAATGCTTTATGAAAATAAAAGTAAGTCATGAGCTGCATGGAAGCAAAGAAATCATACAACCTTTGAAATGATCATGCCTTTAGTAAATTCTCTTATTGGACTGTAAGAGATGAACTAAAAAATGGGCAATAATGAACTGTCAAGAAGCAAAAATAGATTTGTGGTGACAGTAGGTGTAGGAACAGCTTTTCCTTCCAGCTAAAGGCTGTTTGTACAACCCCTTTCTAAAGAGAGGTGTTGTTTGGGAGTGGCGGGGGTTTGGGCGTGCTGTTGTGTTGCAGTGTATCTCACATACACATACGTGCTGTTTGAGATGCTATATTTGAGCATGTGGTTGTTACTTATCTCATCAGGGTGTGATGGTGGTGTGGTGAGGGAGCTGAGAGAATCCCTGGTGGACCTAGGCTCTGAACCCAGAGCTCTCAGCTTAGAAGCAATCTGGGAGTTGCAAAGAGAGCCAAACCGCATAGGGGAGCGCAGAAATAGAAGTACCTCAGAGTGAACACTTGTTTACCTGTGTGTCAACATTTTTGACTCTGCTCATTAACCTGTGCACCTGGGTGTATCAGAGCATCTCTGCCTCTCTGTCTCCCTCTTTCTGTCTTTCACAATTAATGGCAATGAGTGAAAGTAGGGATAACCGCATTCAACTAAAGCTAAGGAACAGATGCAACAACAGGGTGACGGGCAACTATCGCACCTCGGAGGCAGTGGATCGATTTTTAACTGATACCAGTTCACACATAGACCCTGTAGCACTCTCCTCAAATCTAATCATGGATCCATTGAAATCATGTTAGCTGGGAGTCCACTTGCCATTGAAATGGGTTCTCATTTTCTAATATTTTTGAGAGCATTGGCTGAAAATGTGCTAAGTACACAGGTAAAGTAACTGTGTGTCTTCCATTCCTGAAAAAAAAGAGACTGAGTTTTCCCTTCTTCTTCGTCCTATATTACCCATGCAGCCAGCATCCTCTCTAAATTGTTTTGCATGACCTTTGCTACAGTAGCTCTAATTATTACCATCACACTGGCCCTGTAAGGCACACAGCTAATTATGTTGGATTTATTTGAAGGGACATTGGTGCCATTCTTCATAGGCGTGTCTTGGCTACAGTCGGCGCGGGTGATCTAAACCAAGAATAAGGTTAATTTGGATAATACAGTAATTGTAATTAGAGTCACAATAATTACAAGCAGAGTTTAATGGCAAGACAAGCTCATTTGTAATAGGGATCTAGATTAACTCCCCGCACGTATGCATCACCTTATGTAATTGAGAACAATGGCAATGCCAAAAAACGGTGAGAGGGAGAAATGCTGTGAAATATGCACAGCGACATTATTACCAAGTTATATTGTTACTGTTTCCTTCCCGTTGCACAGAATCGATGTTTGACAGTGAGAGCTTAAATATATATTTTCGAAGGCATTCTGGGATTGCCCTGTTAATGTAGGTACCAGGACCTCTAGTCGTTGCCTCTCATAAAGAGTTGTAACCAGATGAAGCAATATTTTTCAAAGCTGCGACATGAATGAAGAGGGGCAGTTTGAGCTGTCTTTTGGCTGGCGGGCAACTCGTGTAATGAGCCTAAGAGTGTTCCAATTATTCCACTTGCGATCAAAATGGAGACGGAGATTACTTCTCTTTCCTCTTTTTTCTTTGACATTTTACAAAGTAACATCTTTTGATAGGGGCTGGGGGAAAGAAGAAAAAAAAAACTCCATCCAGTAAGAGGCTGATAGTCTTGAACAGGCTCCTGCAGCATAGTCCTCTCTATCTCTCAGGGACAGGGCTGTGCTTTTGCATTTGTTTTTCCTTATTTTTTAAATGCGTTTTAATAAAACTCCCTCTCCCACTGCACGGTTCATTAACCTTCTCTCATAGTATGACACCTGCTCAAGACAGAGGGGAGGTTTTCATGTGGCCGCGGGCTTTGGCTGCAAAAGTCTTGATGGCTGATCGCCACCATATTTTCCACACAGCTCCTGTAAATTGTGCAGAAGGATGTTAGGTACTCACTCACTCACTGCAGTTGTTTTCTTCCGCCGCTTAACAGTGTAAATCATGTTCTGTGGAATACAAAGGGAGTTGAAATTATTCAATTGTGCATAGAATTTTTCCTCTGCCCTCCCAGATTACAAGTAAAAGCACATTAGATGCCTCGGGGTAACTAAAAGGATTTCTCCACTGTAGGACATCAAACCACATCAGCCTCTGAGATATGGATGTTGAAAAAAAACAAAAAAAAAACAAAAGACAAATAATATTATGTACCACTGCACAGATACAAAGAGGACTCCACCAATCTGCATCAGTACAGATAAACATCCACCCCTAAGTTATGTTCTTGGTAGATAACGGCTTAGTGTGAGTGTGTGCGACACACAGAAACACGGGCATGCGAGTACACAAAGCAGAGCTTTGATAAGCACAGAAAATTACTACATGTTGTTTATGGAGGCAGAACAAAAGGATTCCAGGTCTTCATTTCAAGAAATCAAGCTGTAGAAAGATGGAGGCAGGGTCTAAAATGCATGTCAATTGGATGGATTTGACTTGATAATATAGTCGTAATTAGTGCGAAATAAGATATCTGCTCATGCGGGTGTTTATGTTTATGCACAAGCATTCATTGCACGACTGTCGCTGAGATTTGAGAATATAGAGACTTTCCTTTTCCCTGTGGTGGATCCGCAGGGGTGGACGGCACAGATCGACCGTCTGTTGCTGTTTTCCGTGACCCCGTATGTCCCCCCGCAGTGAAAAACGATGTTTGCCCCCAAAGACAACCCTAATACAAATTAAATTAAATGAAGTCAGCGTGGTTAATCCCTGTGTGTTTCAGCTGCCGAAACACCCCCACCCTCCCTCACGAATGAGTGCATCTGGACCCCTATCCACTGGCCGTGCTCTCGAGCTGCCAGACTCACAGTCCCTGATGGAAACAACAGCCGGCCCCCCTCTGACGCTCTACCCCTCTGCCACTGTATGTGTGCGCTTGTGTGTGTGAGCATGAAAGTACACGTTTTACTGTAGCTTCTCAGTTGTGATTTTTGCCTCTCTGTCTTCCACAATTCTGTCTTTGGCTCACGTCGCCTGTGTCTCTGCATGTGCGCTCTCATTTAATGGTTTTTGTCATGATTGTCTAAGACTGGCTTGTGCATGTCAAACAATCTTCATCCCTTTTGCTTTATTTTGGTGTGATTTTTTTTTGTTTTCTGTTTTCTGCAAAATTCCATGTTTAGGTGCCGCAGACTGCATTTTTAACAGCAGTACAGTAGTTAAAGATTAACACTGGTGTCAAACCTCTAAACATTGAATGTTGTTATGTTCAATGTGTGCCCCAACAGCAGTCTTTCACAGCCCTGTTAACAAGCCGGATTTACAGATGTTGTGTTTTGTTTTTTTTGCAAGCCGATAATATTCTCCTGTCAATCCCAGTACTCACAACTGCCTAAAAGGACCTTCCTAAATATTAGCACCAGATGTGCTTTACATGGAAGCAGCAGTAAACAGGATAAAAAAGAAAAACAGCCTCCCAAGGTTGGTTCTTTAAAAGTAACTGCCTTGTTGTGACGAAAGCGAGAAGCTCTGTTAGGCAAAAAGACTCTCTCTATTATTTGTTGTTTGGCATGGAGCCACATCACCCACCCCTTATTTGAGCACTATCTTTGATTTTTGTGACAGAGCTTTAGCGGCTGGTGTGCACAGATATTCTGTTTCGAGTTGTGGGTGAGGAAGGCTGGAGGGTTTTTTGATGAGCTGGAGCCTGGATACAAGTTTGTATGAGTGTGTGGTCACAGTTTGCACTATTTGTGTGCGTGTGTTGCGGATCTAAGCACCTGCACACATGCCCTTTGAAAAGCTCCATCACCCCTCCATCCAGCCAACACGCAGTGTAAACACGGTTTGTTTGAGCGAGTGGCCTGGGGCTGTTGGATTAATGAGCGCTGATGAAGTTCCACTTGTATCCTAGGTGCTGCCTCCCTATTTTCTGGAGTGGCTGTGATGTGGTAGTGTGTCTGGAGGCGGTGACTCATTCCCTTTACCCAGTGTCAGATTAAGGCATGTCAATAAACAGACCCACTCAATCTATCTCCGAGTGACTGCATCCGCAAAGAGAGCCTCCCAGTCTGTAATGAGCTGCTGCAAATCTCCATCCGACTAAAATGTCTGGAAAGATGCCCTGTCACAGTGAGCAAGAGAAAAAACAGGGAGGGAATGCGGGAGAGACAGAGAGGCTACAGCTGGACCAGTGTGAGTGGCAGCCACCTTTAAAACGCTAGGAGACGTTTTTTAACCAAGCCGAGCTGCTCGGTGCTAACAGAGGGGAGGTCGATGCGCTCTCCTCTGAGATTTCTCATTTCTGATGTCCTCTGGGCCTTTTGAGTTTATCAAAAAATTAATCTTTTGCTTACTTATTTCAAAAGTCACTGAAAGTTATGCTGTTTATTCAGTCACGGCTCTTATGCAAGCATTTAAGGAGAATGTGTTTACATAATCTGTAGTGTTTCTGAGTGTTTATTTTTAAGGCCCAGCCCAGGGGAGGTACGAGAAACCTTTGGGAACATCTTGTGTGCTAAATTAGCACAACCCCCCCCCCTCCTTCCCCTTCAACACTAGATGATGTAGGCCACAACTGAAAAGAGAAACTGCTATCTAGTAATTCTGTCAGAGAAATGAAATGGCTGTTGAAAACATGCTTGCCTCTTCCCAGGGGGGGCAGAAACCACAAACTCTACCTGGATTAGACGTTCCCCATAGCGTTTCTGAAGTCTATTAAAAAAAATCCCCTCCTACTTCTCATGTGGCGCCACATGCACATTAACGGATTTTGGGATGAGAGGAGTGTGAAAACTTTTGAGTCTGACATCTGAATTAAAGAAAATCCCTCAAGACATGCCTGAAGGGGAAGTTCCTGCTATTTGAGTTTGATTGGGCTCCACAGGCTTTAAGAAAAATAAGCCGATTTTTTTTTTAGAAACCAGTGTAGATAGTCTTTTTTTAACCTCTTTCCTCTCTTTTTTCTGTGTTAAATTATGAATGGCAATGACCCAAAGATACGCTGCAGGAAGAGGAAATCTGAAAATACATGCAGACCAGCGCGCTGAACAGGTGTTAAAGGCAACCCTAACCTCTTTTATGTGCCTGGTTGAAACATTAGACCTCCTATTCAGTCTGATGGGTCCTATGACTCCGTCTGAAAAGCTTAAAAGCACCAGCTTTGTATCTACAGACAAAGACGAAACAAAAACATCAGCCCGGGACCCAACGCAAGCCACCAACAGTTTGAAACCCGGGGAGCCCGAGCTGTGATTCCCTGTAAGACAACAGCTCTGACTTAAGCCTCTTTAGCGTCAGCCCTCTCCGCTGGAATGCAGACGTCTGCAAATGGGTCCTATTATTTAAAATCTTTTCATCATGCTGAAAGAGAGGGAAATAGCTTTGACGTTCAGATCCTCATGAATAATGAATGCTGTTTCTATCAATGTATGTATAATTAATCACATCTCTACTAACTGGACTTCTGTGGTGCCTGTAGTCCTGAGTGACATGGAGACTGCTCTGGAACCCTGTCTATGCTTTCAATGATCTGCAGCCTGGGCCGGGGGTGAGGTGCACAAGCGGCGAGAGCCACGGCACCTTTGCTTCCCCCCCCACTCACAGAACAGGGGCCAATTGTTTAGGCCTGAATGCGCAAATATTTTCTCAATTTCACACAGGAAAGTAAGAAAAATGAGGAGGAAATGTAAGCAGGAAGGGCTTTTGTGTTTTGTGTATCTGTTTCATTGTGTTTGAGGAAAACTGTCATGCGTTGCGGTCACACAATTCAGTCATGGTCAGAAAAAAAGGGGGTGACCTCGTGACAATGTTTGGTTCACGAACGTCGTTTTATCACCTTACAATCACCGCCAAAATATCCAAACTGCAGCAGACGTGGGAAATCTTTAAAAAGCTCCCACACTCATGACATGATTGATTTCCGTATGGACGACTGGTTTGGGGTGAACTTATGGGTGATGAAGTGAAATGATGCAGAGAATGTGACAGGTTATTTGTCACACACGTACCCCTCTGTCACAATTGATTGCATATAATTTGAGTTTCGAGGGAAGCCAGTTTATATTAAATGGTAACAACCCTCTGTATTCATCACACCAGCCCTTTTAGCAGGCAGAAATAGAAAATGTAATCTCATCCACAACCAGGGCTTTGCCTCAGGCATTTTTTCACCCTTTTTACCACTGATCCTCCCTCTGGGGCCTTGCCCTCTTTAAAGGAAAAGGGGAAATCTATAATCTAGCAGATGGTAGAGGGTCTATGGGAAGTTTTATAATCAAGCTGAGTGTGTTGATGATGGTCACCGAGATAGACTCACCAAGGTTTGTCATAGTTGAAGAGCGTTTCTCTTCCCATACGTGGTGAACAGGATATAAGTCCTTCACAAACAGGTGCATTTATCGTCTGACTCTGGGCTGTGAGTGTCACGCTGACTGAATCTGAGCTGCTTAGAGGCACTGCTGGGTGCAGACCCAGAGGCGAGGACGCCGGGCGCCAGCACAGACTCTCGAGTCAGTGATTGTTGAAGCGGTGCATTTGAGGCAAATAGGAAAGAGAGTCTGTGTGTGCAGAAATATGAATGTGCAAGAAGCTGAAAGTGAAGCATTTCTTTTCATCAGCGCAGTGTATGGGATGAGAGAGTCACCTGCAGACCTGCACACGAGCACACTCTGCTTCATGCACACCACAACAATTACATGAAAGAAGCACATGGATTTCTGAACAGCTGCTTGTCTGCACCAAACGCTCTCCCTCTCTCGCTCCTTTCCTTAAGCCTTACCACCCTTTTTTACTCTCCAACTGTGACAGGTTTGTAAACTGCCTGGATCTCTTCCTCCTGATCTCTTTGTTTAGCAAAAATGGAATATCAATAACAAGCGACAGTGTGTGTAACATTTCCTTCCCGGACCGAGGGGAGCACAGCATCACGCTGCACAGCCACAAAGTAAAGCAGACAAATTTGATGTGACAGCCTTAATGGATTCTGTCTCATCGGTTGTTCTGTATGTTTAAACTATGTATTGTAGAATAGAGCATTCTTTGTCCATAACAAACATGGCTGGTATGTTTTTTGTCAGCTAAATTGATGACATTAGAGTTGTATCTATGACAGACTCTGGTCTGTAATCAGTTACAGACCAGAGTCTGTTAGATCTAGATGTTCAATTTCATTAACCCCCATCTCCCACTACCACCTCCCTCCTCACATTAGATTTATCTAACATGTTAACTTTGCCTAAAAGATCGATCATATGCATCTTTGTATTGGCAGGGTTAAATGCTGCATAAAGTGATAAGTTACAGTTTTTAAATCACAGTACTTTGTTTTCATGTCAGGCCATTTTTAAAATGGGAAGGAACAGTCAGGCAAACTTGAATGATAAACATCTGCTGAGGCCAGCATTTATACATCCCTTTTTTCAAAACATGTTATTTAATGCATGTGGCTATATTTGTTCATATTTTCTAGCTCACTTTTTCTTATTTGAATGTTCTGCTGTATCAGCCTAGTTTAACATACAGTAGGGCAGCTGTGTGACATTTTTTTTCTCTCTTTTTCTCTCCTATCTGTGTGACATCTGCTGAACTTGTCGGGTGTTTTCTGGGGTAACAACTGGTGTCTTCACCCCCCACCCCTCCTCCTCTCTCTGGTGCTCCCCATGCCCCCACACAATGAATACACTTGCATCCAGACTACAGAACCAATTGTCACGCTGGGAGGAAGGCAAATCAAATCTTACGGCAGCAACTAGGCGAGGAGATTGCTTTTCCTGTCAGTCGCAGAGAAGCAAGTCCACCGTCCCTGCGCCTCAGGTTTTGATGGAGAAAAAGAAGCAAAGGGTGAAAAGTGGAAAGCTACTGGGCTGCAGCTGCTGGACTGCAACCCTTCAGCAGGTCAAGTCACACCCATTTCCTCCCATCCACACCGTCTCTCACCCTCCACTCTCTTTCCACTTCTCTCCCCGATCATCCTGACAGTACCTATCAGTCACCCAGCGACACCAGGGACTACATTCCTGCCTCCAGTTCTGCAGATGAAACGGAACAATAATTATGGGATAAAGTGGCTCCGGCCGCCCAACTGGGGATGCTCGATTCACAACAACACATTGTCCAACCTTATTAAGTAGCCATTTGTGGCATCAACGCTGTAGTTAAGCAGTCCTCATCCTCTTGCCTGAAACTTGACCTCCCAGCAAGATATATTGACATGTCCTTCAATTTGAGGTCGGTCAGAAATGTGGAGGAAGACATTACATTTCTTTACAGGAAGTCTGGGCGAATGCATCCGATTCTTCCTCATAATAGGCACTCTTGAGTGCCTCATCAATGCCCAAGGTTATGCCCTCACATGATGATTTATAGTTTATTTCCTCTGACAATTGAATAAACTACAAGAAGGAGCAACATTCCTCGAAAGAGGAGGAGCTGCAGCGTTGAAACCAAGAAGCAGAAGACCTGATGATGCAAATGTTGAGGAGCCTCTATTCTGCCCCCCAGGAGGGCCCTGTTTAAAAACATTTGGGGGGGAATTGCATAATGGAAAGAAGAGTTCCATTTCCAGATGGGAACAAGTTGAGAGCACCGGGCATGCTGCCTCCTTCTCTCAGCCATCCTCACTCCAAACATGGAAACCAAACCAATTACACACTGTAACCAGAGTGACATTTTCGAGAAATTTTCTATCTGGTCTTTTAAATTAAGTTTTTCCCTTGTTACTCATGCCTTGCATTTTCATTAGGCTCTCAGTGGATGTGCAGCTATGGTAGCAGATCAGGCAGTGTAATGCGTGTACGCTAGGATCAAAGCGGAGCACAAGTGCAGCACAAAGCATACACATATGTATCCAAGATGAGTTTTTACATCCGCTAATTATTTCATTTATACAGTAACATTGTTGATAGAAAGGTTGGTATATATTGTTCTGCCAGGGGAAACTTGTTGTTTTGATAAAACACCATATATATGTACGTATGAAAAATATTGTATGATTTATAAATTAAAGAAATACAAGTGCAAAGAGATAATTAATTATTGATCTGGGCTGCAGTATGTTGCCACCTCTGCTACCTTTGATATTCAATAGAATGAAGAGGTATGGCAACAGACTGATTCAGGGTTAATGCAAGAGAACGAACACAATGCGCCCCACATTACAGGGTGATGCTAAAATATTACTTAGATTCCTTTGTTATAAATTATGACGGATGTGTCAGTGAGTTGAAGTTAAATTAGGGATAAATAGTAAAAGGAACAATGTATAATGCTAACCTTCTGCACAAAAGCACTGCATCGTGGCTGTATGAGCTGTAGTCAGAGCTGCAGTACTTGTCATCATGACACAACAAAAATAATGAGGAGTCAAGTAGGTGAGCAGATAAGGACTTTATGCAGTGTTTGAAGATGGATATTTGCATTCATTCATGGCTCTTACGAGCTCTAACACAAAGGTGTAATGGTAATTTTTAAATGAAAATGGCATCAACACCTTAAGTTGAGAAAAAAACGTCCAACACCAGACATGTATGTGTTGGTCTGCCATCGCTACTACTGTCACTAGATTTAGATTTCTTTTTTTCAAAGTCCATGTAGACTGGGACTGTGGTTGGAGGTCCATGCAGAGTCTAAAAAGTTCAAAATGTTCCACCCCATTAACATCTAATAAGGCGAGTGTTGGCTCTGTCGCACACAGAGTTGTATGACAGCTGTGCAGGGCCACTGCTACCTCAACAGCAGGCCTGAGTCAAACGTGCGGCCCACTTGATAATCAGCAACTGTGCTCCAGCAGCACCATTAACCTTTCTTACTATCAGGGAGACTTTTTTTTCCAACAGGGCTTTGATAGTGGTACTAGAGTCTTCCCTCGGAAGTCAGCCATTAACTCACTGCTTTTATCAGCATACAGCATCTGCACCATGAAATCTTAAGTGAAGACTGCTTTTTTTTCCCGCAGAAGCGCCTGCATCTTATCAAACTTTGACTCAAGGGTTGTTTCTTGGCCTCTTCAAGGTCTGGGGAAGTCCCCTGAGAGGTTTTGACATGAAGTTGCTCTCTGACATCTTAGCTAGTGTGAGTAGATGTTGGGCAGACGTGAAGGGGCTACCTGTTCAGCATACGCCGACTCCTCTGCGCTCCACTTTCTCCCGGTTAAATAAATGTTGGAGGAAAAAAAAAATACCCGGATGATCCCTTTGAACTGTGTTCTCAAATGTGGGTCAGAAATCTATTGCATGCATATTCTGAGTGCCTTTTCATGTGCAATTTTCAGAGTTAAGATTCCCCTGGCACACTCTTAATTTCATCTGCTTCTCTTACAGTTATTTATTTAATATTTCTACATTTATGACTGCTTAAACTTGGTAAAAGTGAAGAGTTCAGGAAAAAAAAAAAGGGGAAACTTCTCCTCACCTTGTGTCTGCATGCTAGTCTGTCGTCTCTAATGACTCCATTTTAAAGACCATGTGCTGACCGGCTGGGTGGGGAGGGAGCATGGGATCGAGAGTGGGGGGGGGGGGG